>LR751147.1:104081-212187 GCA_902729485.2 Mus minutoides | reverse complement strand
GAAGGTTAAAAATTGGCACTTGCCCTAGAGTAATTTTGCAGAGAAGTTGTTGCCTGGCCATTTCATGAAGGTGCACACTAGACCAACCTAAGACAGGGACCTAGTGGCAAGAGGTTTTCCCAGTGACAGGTAAGGCTAGTGATGACACATCATGGTGGCTCCCTCTTTTTTCTTTTCAGCCCTTGCACCCAGAGGACTTGATCCATTGCACCTGGTAGGGTGAAAAGATGCCATAAAAATTGAGCCCATGATCACTGACACTCCGGCAAAAGGGTATCGGCTGGATCGGTTTAAACTCCTTATCCTGGCAACAACTATGTACTGCTCGTCTCTAGGCCAGACCTTTAAATAAAATAGAAAGGGGGGGGGGTGTAGAGAGCCACGCCCGAGCTGGTTCTGCCGCCATTCCAAGATGGTGCCAACATCCTGTCACCACCCCCAGCCTGGGACAAGCAAACAAGTTCAGTGCGCATGCGCTTTTTACAAAGCCACGTAAGTCACTTCCCATCCCGGGGCATAACTTGAAGTAATGGGCAGTCAGCTAATCCTGACAACACACGTCTCACTGAGGTGTATATAAGTGAGATCCATCTTGGGATCTCAGTCTTCCTCCTCATGATGTAATAAAAGTATGCTTGCAGAAGGATTCTGGTGTCCATGTCTATTCTTGCCAGCAAGGTGGTAGTGTGGACTCTTTCATCTCCTTTTACCTTCAGCAGTATTATAATTCTAATTTGTTGGGATACTCCATCTGTGGTATACCCAAGGACCAAGTTCCCTGGGAGGCGAAGTGGGGATGTAAGAGACTAAATGGGAGAAAAAAAAATGGATGCCAAGACAGAGTCTCTTTTTTCAAAGCATCTCTGACTTTACTTAGGAATCTTTTTGGGTTGTAAGAGGGTAGACCCCACCCACAGTCAGTTTTGCAGGCACCTGGATTCAGTTGGCAGCTGCCAGGATGCAGGCCGAAATCTCAAGCACTGTGGAATGTCTCAGCTGGAAGCAGGATCTGGGAGAGGCAAAGTCCTGGGCACTGTGGACCATCAGGAAGCAGGATTTTGATCCAGGAGGAGCGAAGATGCAGTTAGCACAACAAAGTAAGCCAGCCTTAGCTGGAGAGCCACACCATAGGTGGCTTCCTATGGCAGGTCTGCTCTTAACCTGGAGCAGGCTGGGGAAGGGGGCTACACTAATTAGCACAAGAGGTGGAGAAACCTTCATTAATTCAAAGCGGGATGGTGATGGGGACAGCTGTGTGGCCAGGAACCAATTTCCTGGACTCTGTCTGGATTTTCTCTTTTCTGTTTTAAAGAGGACCTGTAATAGTTATCCCAAGTGGGTTGATGGGTAAAAAGGACAGTTTCTAGCAGGGTTAGTAAGGTACAGGATTGTTAAGAAGGGGGAAGAACAAGGTCCCTATTTTTTTTTTCTTTTCTTTTTTTATTAGCCTTCACCGACAAATTGTGTCTGAAAATCTTGACCTTAAAATGTCCTAAGAGCAAATCAATTGGGAGTGGAAACCATCTGTCCCATTTTGTCTGTATCAGTCACAGAATAGAAAAGTGTCATACTCAAAAGCAGGTTCCTCTGCTTGTACTAAGGTAAATACGAAAAGGGTGGCAGCTGCGAGCCCATTATTTGGGTTTCTCTTCCTTTCCATCCTTCCCAGGAATTAACACTAGGGCACTCATGTCCTGGGGTTGGCTATAAATCTCCAGCCTGCTTACTACATTGAGTTTCCACATTCACTTTAGGTTTTTCTTGCCACAATACTCAAGAAAAATCCGACAGACAAGGCACGAAAACACATATTCAACAGCCAAGGAATGCAGATGCAAATCCAACACCCTAAGTGCTGATACAAAGACCAATTATAAGATATCTCCTTACCAGGTGACCTTTCAACCCATCAGTTGGGAGTTCTGGGGTGTCTTGGGGAACCCAGCCCATGCACCAAGATGTTATGCCCAAGTTGCAGGAACCACAAAAACTACTGAGGAGACAATTCCGATGTAAACACATAATGGTCCTCATTAAAACCTCATGAGCTCTGTACCCCATTTTTTATTGGGGTTATTTGAATTTCTGCAGTTCAGCTTCTTGAGCTCTTTGTAAATATTGGATATTAGCCTCCTATCAGATTTAGGATTGGTAAAAATTCTTTCCCAATTCGTTGGTGGCCTTTTTGTTTTATTGACAGTATCTTTTACTTTACAGAAGCTTTGCAATTTTATAAGGTCCCATTTGTTGATTTCTGATCTTACAGCACAGGCCATTGGTGTTCTGTTTAGGAATTTTACCCCTGTGCCCATATCTTCCAGGGTTTTCCCCACTTTCTCCCCTATGAATTTCAGTGTCTCTGGTTTAATGTGGAGGTCTTTGATCCACTTAGACTTGAGCTTTGTACAAGGAGATAAGAATGGATCAATTCGCATTCTTCTACATGTTGACTGCCAGCTGTGCCAGCACCATTTATTGAAAATGCTGTCTTTTTTCGGTTTCTCAGAAAACTAGACATAGTACTACCGAAATATCCAGCAATACCTCTACTGGGCATATACCCAGAAGATATTCCAACTGGTAACAAGGAAACATGCTCCACTATGTTCATAGCAGCCTTATTTATAATAGCCAGAAGATGGAAAGAACCCAAATGTCCCTCAACAGAGGAATGGATAGTTTTAGCTCCCTTGTCAAAGATAAGGTGACCAAAGGTGTGTGGGTTCATTTCTGGGTCTTCAATTCTAATCCATTGGTATACCTGTCTGCTGTTATACCAGTACCATGCAGTTTTTTTTTTTTTTTCACAATTGCTCTGTAGTACAGCTTGAGGTCAGGCATGGTGATTCCACCAGAGGTTCTTTTATTGTTGAGGATAGTTTTTGATATCCTAGGTGTTTTATTATTCCAGATGAATTTGCAAATTGCCTTTTCTATCTCAGTGAAGAATTGAGTTGGAATTTTGATGGGGATTGCATTGAATCTATAGATTGCTTTCGGCAGGATAGCCATTTTGACTATATTAATCCTGCCAATCCATGAGCATGGGAGATCTTTCTATCTTCTGAGATCCTCTTCAATTTCTTTCTTCAGAGACTTGAAGTTCTTGTCATACAGATCTTTCACTTCCTTTGTTAAAGTCACACCAAGGTATTTATATTATTTGTGACTATTGTGAAGGGTGTTGTTTCCCTAATTTCTTTCTGATCCTGTTTATCTTTTGTGTAGAGAAAGGCCACTGATTTGTTTGAGTTAATTTTATATCCAGCTACTTCACTGAAGCTGTTTATCAGGTTTAGGAGTTCTCTGCTGGTAAAAAAAAAATGGGGTACAGAGCTAAACAAAAAATTTTCAACTGAACAATGCCAAAGGGCTGAGAAGCACCTTAAAAATGTTCGAAATCTTTAATCATCAGAGAAATGCAAATCAAAACAACCCTAAGATTCCACCTTACACCAGTCAGAATGGCTAAGATCAAAAATTCAGGTGACAGCAGATGCTGGCGAGGATGTGGAAAAAGAGGAACACTGCTTCATTGCTGGTGGGATTGCAAGCTGGTACAACCACTCTGGAGAGCAGTCTGGCGGTTTCTCAGAAAACTAGACATAGTACTACCAAAATATCCAGCAATACCTCTACTGGGCATATACCCAGAAGATATTCCAACTGGTAACAAGGAAACATGCTCCACTATGTTCATAGCAGCCTTATTTATAATAGCCAGAAGATGGAAAGAACCCAAATGTCCCTCAACAGAGGAATGGATACAGAAAATGTGGTACATTTACACAATAGAGTACTACTCAGCTATTAAAAACAATGAATTTATGAAATTCGTGAACAAATGGATGTATCTGGAGGATATCATCCTGAGTGAGGTAACCCAATCACAAAAGAAGTCACTTATTATGCGCTCTCTGATAAGCGGATATTAGCCCAGAAACCTAAAATACCCAAGATACAATTTCCAAAACATAAGAAAATCAAGAAAGACCAACGTGTGGATACTTTATTCCTCCTTATAATAGGGATTAAAATATACATGGAAGGAGGTGCAGAGACAAAGTTTGGAGCAAAAATGAAAGGATGGATCATCCAGGGATTGCCCCATCCGGGTGGTCCATCACATAATCAACCACCAAATGCAGACACTATTGCATACACCAGCAGGATATTGCTGAAAGGACCCTGATATAGCTGTCTCTTGTGAGGCTTTGACAGTCCCTGACAAATACAGAAGTGGATGCTCACAATCATCTATAGGGCAGAACACAGGGTCCCCAATGTAGAAGCTAGAGAGAGTACCCAAGAGCTGTTGGGGTCTGCAACTCTATAGGTGGAACAACAATATGACCCAATCAGAACCTCCAGAGCTCATGTCTCTAGCAGCATATGTATTAGAAGATGGCCTAGTTGGCCATTATTCGGGAAGAAAGGCCCTTTGTCTAGCAATGTTTATATGCCCCAGTACAGGGGAATGCCAGGGCCAAGTAGTAGTAGTGGGTGGGTAGGGAAGCAGGGTGGGGGGAGGGTATAGGGGACTTATGGGCTAACATTTGAAATGTAAATGAAGAAATTCTCTAATAATGAATGAATAAATAAATAAATAAATAAATAAGAAAAACAAACAAACAAACAAAAACCTCATGAGCAAGGTTTGCCACCTTCTCAATTGCAAAGGTTCAGAGTGAGAGCCCTGAGTCTAGGGGTTTAGAATATTTATTGTAGTTACAGCAACTTTGGCTAATTTACATTTGATTAGGCAAGTTAATATTTTAAAACCACCATTACTGGTGGAATTTGCAGGGACAGAAAACCATGTGACAAACAGGATAGCTAAGTTTTCTCTTCTCTGCAGGATGTCTTCAGTTACTGATATGCACCTTGACCCAGGTACTGTAGTCTGCTTGTCTGTTGCTATGTGGGTTGGGTTGCCATAGAATGCTTGCTCAGGAGGACTCTGATTTTCTGCCTGGAACGGGAGTTTAGGTGCTGGTGTCACACAAAGTGCAGTTTCTTTAAAGACCAAGTTATTTGGGCTTTACAAAGGCACCTACATACTCTCAGATATTTTCCTTCAGTTTAGCAGTATTCCCTTTCCCATCTAGTTGTCATCTGTGGTGGTTCTGTTTTACAAATCTCCCTGTTTGTAAATGAAATTGCCAGTGCATAAACTGAGATGCTTTCCTCTGATGTGGGTACAATGCTAAGGACAGAATAAAAAGGTTGAAAAGTCTTCTTGGCTATATTTTGTTCCTTGAACTTTATTTTTCTTTTTCCTTTGCAGAAATCCAAGTTTTCATTTCTCTTTCATGATGACCTTTATATATCTCTATGATATATTCGGATTTTCCACATAGTGTGGTGTCCCCATCTCTAAGCACTTAGACAACCTGGAAAAGTTGACTGAAGCATCTAAAAGTTTCTAGTTCTTCTTGGAGCACGTGCGGTGTGTTTGATCACAGTGTGCCTATGTTTTGTTCTGTTTTCTTTCTCTGCCACTTAGTGACTATCAAAAGCCCACCTTCATTGGGCTTGCCTCTTTATTAAGTTTTATATGACATAAGTTTGAAATGTGTAATTTATCATGATATGTAAAAAAGCTTTAGATTTTCCATAACATTTGACTTTTCAAATTTGTATTATTATTTAAATAATAATTTTTAAATTCACTTTACATCCCAGACCATAGCTCTTGCCTCTTTTCTTGCTAGTCTCACCCTTACAAATGAACCTGCCCATTATCCCCTCTCCTTCTTCTCAGAGAAGGGAGAACTCCCTTGGATGCCACTCACCACAGGGCATCTAGTCCCAGCAGTACTAGGTAGATTCTCTCCCAATGAGGCCCAAACATGGAGTCTAAGTAGGGGAATTGGATCCAATGGATTCAATGGCAGGGAACAAAAACAAAGACAGCTTCCACCTCCATTTATTAGGGGATCCACATGAAGACCAAGCTGCACATTTGCTACATATGTGAAGGGCATCTAAGTCCAGCTCCTGTATACTCTGTGGTTAGAACAATCTGTGAGTCAGTATGATCCCAAGTTAGTTGACTCTGTGTGTCTTTTTGTGGTGTTTTGAGTGGGCTATAAAATCTCTAAACATCTGAAGACCTGTACACTTCTAGAATGAACTCTAAAAGGAACCTTACGAATTTATAATGTGATTCAATACCTAAGGAATTTCACAAGTTCTTCATCCAACTCTCCAGAATCTTCCAAAAAGAAAGTATAACAATATAACATGTTGTACAACATGATCGATTTAGTTTAAAGTTCTTTTTAAGTTTTCCTTGGAGAAGGAAAAGTGTCTTTCCCATTCTGGTGCAGGCCAAATGGGTTTATTACATTTCTTTCCTTCCTTCCTTCCTTCCTTCCTTCCTTCCTTCCTTCCTTCCTTCCTTCCTTCCTTCCTTCCTTCCTTCCTTCCTTCATCACTCCCTCCCTCCCTCCCTCCCTCCCTTCCTTCCTTCCTTCCTTCTTTCTTCCTCTTCCTCCCTCATTTCCTCCCTCCTTCCTTGCTTCCTCTCTTCCTTTTTTGTTAAATTAAATTTGAGGTTCAGTTTTCAGTTATTTTCTAACCGTTGTTTCTGTGATGAACATAATTCTGTGCTCATCAGAAGATATTTTAAGTTCACAGTAATCATCCAATTGCTTCATCAATCTAACGCTGGCAGTACTTACTTTTATGGTAATTTTATTCCGTATTTTGCAGTCCAGATACACTGAAAATGCATTTTAAAGCAATAAAATTGGAATAATCAGTGAGAAAAGGTTAAATTCTATGGAGTTTTAAAGTATATGTTGACTGCAGTCTTCAATTTATTTATTCAGTAAGAGAATGATTCACAGCTAAAGAGAAAAATTATATGTTTTAATCAGAATCTTAACTGATATTTAGGCACATGGCAGAAGGTATTAAATGGCTGACAATACTATTTCTCCTTCTTGAGATCCACTTATAAAAGTAGCTTTAAAGTTGCAAGCATCAACTTTTCTTGTAATTTTGCAATCATGGCACATTCACTTTAAGAAAACCGAGTAAAGCGGGAGTTAAAGTACAGTGTAAAATGAAGCTATCAACTTACCAATAAGGTCATGATGAGACTTTCACTCTGGTTTACTCACCTATCTGTCTCAAGCCCTACCTGGCAATAGTGAAAAAACTGTCAGGTGAATGAGGCTCTGGTGAACAGGACTTGTCCTGATACTGATAATGACAATGACCTGCTGCAATAGCAGACAGAAGGAAAGGTCATCACTATCAGATAAGGAAGGTGGAGATTAAATCGGGACTCTTTTCTTCCTTTTAGGCTACCATGTACAACTTTGATATGATAGATTTTCTTCATTGTATTATATATTATTTTGTCATACTTGATTGTTATCTCTTAGAAGCCTATTCTTTTCCAATGAGAAACAGAAAGGAGTTGATGCAGTTATCAGGGGATGTGGGGAAGAACAGGGAGAAGGAGAGGGAAGAGAAACAGTAATTAGGACATACCATGTGAGCAAAGAGTCTATGTTAATAAAATAAATAAAATTAATATAAAAGAATAAAATATTTTCTTTGAAAATATTAAAATTGTAGTTTAAATAAATCTTTATGTTTTTATTATTTTTAATTACTATCTATGTGCCTGTGTGAATCTGTACCCTTGAGTGCAGTGCTAACAGAGTATAGACAAAAGTCAAATGCTTGGAGCTATACTTATAGGTTAAATGAACCTTTTCAGTGGGTTCTAGGAACTGAACTTACGTTATCTTTATAATCAGTAGGGATTCTTAACCAGTGAGCCATTTCTATAACCCCATACTTTTATTTTTAACTCAAATTTTGCTGATAATTGTATTCTCAGATTTAACTTAAGGGATTCTCAAACTATATAAATAGTGAGAATCCATATTACTTTCATCCATTTATCAGCAATAAAAATATTTGACCATTTTCTTTTAAATTTGTTATAAGAATATATAGGTTTAATTAAATAAAGTTAATGCTTTAATTGGTCATATAGAGCACAGTCTTAAAAATATCATATATTAAAAAAAATCATATATTGTGTCTAATTGAACTAAACTTATCTGGTTCTCCTATTTGTGCTTTACTCAAAATAGTCAACTACTATGCTATGTTTTAGGGTCATGTGTTCTTAGTTCTTTTGAACCCAAAGGCTTTGTCTCCTTGAAAAGAGACAGTAATTATTATAACATGATATATAACAACAGCATATGTGACAGAACATTATAAAGTTGTCAGCATTGAAACAAATAGTTTGTGACAGATAGCTGTGTTCCTCCTTATGATTAAAAGACAAAATAAAGAGCTGCTAAATAAACTAAACAACAGAGAATGTTTTCCACTTGATAGTGTGAATATGAAGAACAATGAAATGGAATGATGATTTAAAGGTGAAAGATTAGGTATTTCTACCTAAAGCTGTGTTGTGGCCCAAGGTTTAGTTCTTACAACTCCAGCCAACACTGATTTTGAGCTTTACCTTCACTAATCAAGCAGAGAATGTTAATAGATCCACCCACATTAATTAAAAATAAAATACACCCTTTAAACATATATAATGGAATGACATGGAAATCTCAAGCAAGTCACTAAAAATATGTTACAGTTACTAGTGAATCTGTGTAAAATGCATTTTAAGTGTCTATTGTTATTATAAACATCATGGTAAAAATCAACTTAAGAAGGAAAAGGTTTATTTTGCTCACACATCCCAATCACAGTCTATTGGGGGAAGTCAGGGCAGAAACTCAATGCAGGAATCTGGAGGCAGGACCCACTGAGCATAAACAACAGTGAAATGCTGGTTACTGGCTTGTTTCCCCTGGTTTGCTTTCTCTGTATAGTACAGGACCATGTATGCAGGTATACCTTGCCCATAGTGACCTGGACCATTTCAAGTCAATTATAAACAAGAAAATGCACAATAGGCCTACCAAGAGACCAATCTGAAGGAAACATATTATCAATTAGAATCACTTTTCCTGTATGACGATGGTTTATGTCAAGTTGATACAAAAGCTAACCAGAACAATGTAAATTTGAAAAACAATTATATTTCTGTAGATGGACTATGATTGATGTAAAAACTGCAACTGAAGCAATTTTATTTGCAATAGCATAAAAATAATAGTTTTCTTAGAAACAAATGTAACAAGGATTCATAAGGCTCATATTACGGAACCCAGGAGACACAGAAGATGTGAACAAAGATCTGCTTTAAATGATATTCCATGTTTGTAGATTTGAATATTTAATAGTGTTAAAAATTTGTTCATAAACATATCTATATATGTTTACATAGTATATATTATTATGATGATTTTCAAAATCACTAGGCTGATATAGCAAATTTAATCCACTGATCATGAAGTTGACATTGAATTGAAAGAGTCTTCAAACTCACAAAGTTTTGTAAAGAAACCAGTTTAAGCACTCCCATATATCTGTACAAGACTTATCTAAAGACAATGTTAATCAAAACATAGAAGTACTGGTATAAAGACTGAAGTAGAGATTTATGAAACAGAATTCATAGACCCAAGATGAGCTAGTGTGTTAGGAATGAATATTTTTTGTTATTATTTGAGAATTTCACACATGTATATAATATAGTTTGATCAAGACAATTTCTAAGTACTTTCCCTCCAAAATCTCATCCACCACTGCAAATCTACCATATTTCCCTTCCAGTTTCATGTTCTCTCTTAAAACAAAACAAAACAAAACTAAACTAAACTAAACAAACAAACAAAACAAAACAAAACATCACTGAAATCACTTACTGTTCTCTTTGTGCACATGGGTATTGGAGGACTGGTGGGTAACCTTTCAGGGACTGCATCCCTGAAAAAAACATATTTTCTCTCATGTAGCTGCTATCAGTTGCCAATAACTTTTCATCTATTGGTGAGGCTTCATGAGCCCTTTCCTGCCTATGCTAGTATATTTGCTGGGTTGAACTTTTCCAGGTTGTACATGTTACCACAGACACTGTAGATCCATATAGGCAACGAAGGTCCTATATGGTAGATAATGTTTTTCTACAGATGTTCTCTTTTGTAGCTCTTAAAATTTTTCCACTCTCTCTTCCCAATGATCCTCGAGCCTTAGGAAAACAGGATGTAATAAAAATATCCCACTTAGAGCTGAGCTCTAGCATCCCTTTACTCTATGTATATTGGCAAGTTGTTTATCTTAATGTTAATATCCATGTCCTGTTAAAAATATTACTCCTTGGTGAGAGCTGATAGATGCATTAATCTACTAGAGTCAAGATAAAAAAATTCTAAAACAATTTAAAAATATGTTTATTTCAAATAATTATATTCTCCTGTATCTCAAAATATATGAACATGAGATAAAAATGTAGTCTTGTGGATGGACTTAAATATAATTAGTATTTGTTTATTCCCATAAAATCTATGCCATTGGTGCACAAGTAGGTACATCTTTTTATGTAATATATTATTGTAATCCAGAGAGTTCATAGGTGAGTAAGACTATTGATTACCACTTTTTCTTTATGGTATAAGGTTCATAGAATCTTATAGCACTATGAGATCCAGCCACAGAGGTTGATAATCATGAGTCAGTACCAACTTCATTTCTCCATGTTTTACAATTCAAGCACATAATGTCTTCTGCAATAGGTCTTACCATAAATTCTTAGAGGCATATCAAGAGCAATGCTGGTAGTCTATAATGTTGATGGGCATTGGCAGGAAACAACTGACCAACAAAATAGAGATGATGGATACCTGTCATTGACTTTTGTATTTGATAGGTAGCTGGGAGAGTTATTGTGCCCCCATGAAAGGAAAAAATTCCTCAAAAATAATTTTTATACATACATACACACACACACACACACACACACACACACACATACACACACACACACACACACACATATATATATATATATATATATATATATATATATATATATGAGCTTCTATAGCAGTACGTTTGATAGGCTGTTTTCAAAGGTCTTTAGTTATAGATACACTTGTCCATAGATCCACATCTACTCTGATCTCCCTTATTCTCTCCAATTTAATCTTCCTGATCCAGTTTCCCCTACCTATATCATATCCTCTTTTCCTTGAAAGACCACTCTCCACTAGTTACTATTGTAGTAATTTTTAAGTAGTAATATTTGAATAGCTCATAATGGACATTGTATAACTCTGTGAACATATGCAAAATAAACACTAAACATTAAATAATAATCCAAGTATTACATTCCAATAAACCTGTTTTAATTTAAAAATAAAATGCAGTTATATTCCTCTGAATTTTCTGCTCTATTGTTTGCAAAGGAAAGAGAACTAAAGGCTACTGCATACAGGGTACACGTGCTCTAAGCCTCCAAAGTCCTGGACTGTTCTGACTTGATTACCTAGTAGTGACCATATCTTCATTTTTTAATTGATACTACTTTCCCTTTTCCTTAGAATCAACACATAGCTTCTTAATCTATGAATTTGGAGAGGGCTGGTGAAGAAATTTGATCCCATGTAAAAAGAAACTGTTGTGACAGTTGTAAACTCTGCACCTGCATGCAAATTTGTTTAGCAGTAAAGCCTGGCTGAAGAAGAAAGAAAGAAAGAAAGAAAGAAAGAAAGAAAGAAAGAAAGAAAGAAAGAAAGAAAGAAAGAAAGAAAGAAGGAAAGAAAGGAAAGAAAAATAAAGAAAATATAAAAAGCCATTTAGGTTGAAAAACAGTTATTTTAGGACATAAAATCTAGCCCCAGTACATGAAGTGGTAAATGGTCTCTAAAGATAGCCAGAGTGTTTTTAATTCATATTCCAAACTTTCTAGTTGCACAAAAAATTAATCAGCAAATAATTTTACCTGCTCATTTATACTTAAAAAAATTAGGACAGGATGGTGTTTATTCCTTCTTTAGCATGCATCTAGAGTTTGCACTTACAAAGTAGTTGGCAGAACTATCCTACTCAAGATAGAGAGGCAGTTTGATTACTAAGCCAACTTTCTTTTGGGATACTTGTTTCAGTTTCTCCATCCTCTTCTTATTTAATCTTCACTGTTTTAGGTCTATATTTCCCATTAACTAATTAATGTGTTTATCCACTTTACATCTTGATGGCTGTCCCGCTTCTCCAGTTCCCCCCAGTCTCTCCCCGAAGCTCTCCCCTTCTTCTCTGAGAGGGTGGAGGCCCCCAAAATGGATCCTACCCCTCCCCCTGGCACATTTAATTTCTGCATAGATAGGCACATTCTCTCACTCTGGCCAGACAAGACAGACAAGTTAGGGCAACAGTGTCCAAAGTCAAGTAACATGTTTAGGGACAGCCTCAGTTGTAGTTGTTGGGAAACCCACATGAAGATAAAGCTGCAGGAGGCCTAGGTCCAACAGTCATTAGTTGGTGGTTCATGTTGCTCTTTCCGTGGAGAAGACCTCTCTGTGTTCCTTAATCCTTCCTTCAGCACTTCCATAAGAGTCCCTGAGCCCCATTATAGTGTTTCAGTCAGCTGCTGGATGGATCCTCTGAGAGGGCACTTATGATAGGCTCCTGCCTGTAAGCATAACAGAGCATCACTAATAGTGTTGTAGAACGGTGCTTACCCATGGGATGGGTCTCAAGTTGGTCCTGTTATTGGTTGGCCATTCCCTCAGTCTCTGCTCCATTTTTGTCCCACATTTCTTTGAGAAAAAAAGTTGGGGGGTTGAAAATTTTGTGGGTATGTTGTCCTTATTCCTTCACTGGAGGGTCCTGCCTGGCTACAGGAAATGAGCACTTCAGATTCAATATTTTCACTTCGAAAAGTCTCAGGTAAAGTAAGCCTATGGACTGCTGGGAGTCTCTCCCATCCCAGGTCTAGAGCAAATCCTAGAGATGGCCCCAGCCAGCCTCCAATTTCCATTTATTCTCTGAGCCTGCTCTCTGGTCTCTCCACACACCTAATCCTGAACCACTACCCTCCATTCCACCCCCACACACCCATATATCCCCTTTCCTACAGAGTTCCCTTTCTCTATATGCTTCCTGGGACTATTCAATTCATCCTTTCAGTGAGATTCTAGTGTCCTCCCTTGGACATTTCTTCTCCTTTAGCTTCTTTGGGTTTGTGGATTGTAGTGTGTGCATCCTGTACTTTATGGCAAATATCCACTTATAAGTGAATACATACTATACATGTCCTTAGGAGTCTGGGTTACTTCATTAAATATGCTATTTTCTAGTTTCATTTATCTGAACATTCATGATGTGCTTAGTTTCACTAGATAAGTAGTAATACATCGTATAAATGAACCACATTTTCTGTATCCATTTTTCTTATGAGAGACATCCACGTTGTTTCCAGTTTCTGGCTATTCTTAATAAGGCTGCTATGAACATAATGGAGCATGGATCTTGTGGTGTGGAGGAGTATCTTTTGAGCATATGTCTATGAGAAGTATAGCTGGGTCTTAACATAGAACTATTCCCAATTTTCTGAGAAATTACAAGATTAATTTTCAGAATGGTTGTTTACGTTTGCACCCCCACCAACAATGGTAGGGTTTTCCCTTTGCTCAACACCATCAACCAGCATGTGCTGTCCCTTGAGGTTCTTTTGTTTTGTTTTGTTTTGGTCTGGTTTGGTTTGGTTTGGTTTTCCTTAGCTTGCATTTACCAGATGACTAAGGATGTTGAACATTTCTTTAAGTACTTCTCTGACATTATTCCTCTGTTGAGAATTCTCTGCTTTGTGTCCCATTTTTAAATTGGGTTATTTGGGTGGTTGGTGTTTAATTTTTTCAGTTTTTTAAATAACGTTTGTATATTAGCCATTCTGTCAGAGGTAGGGATGATGAAGGTATTTTCCCAATTTGTAGGCTGCTGTTTTGTCCTATAGACAACATCCTTTGCCTTACAGAAACTTTCTAGTTTCATGAGGTCCCATTTATCAATGGTTGACCTTAGCACCTGATTTATTAGTGTTCTTTGAAGGAAGTTTTACACCTGTACTAGCAAGTTCAAGGCTATTTCCCACTTTCTCTTCTATTAGTTTTAGGGTATCAGATTTTATGGTAAGGTCTTTGATCCAGTTGTATTTGAGTTTTGTGCATGGTGATACAGATGAATCTATTTGCATTCTTCTCCATGTAGGCATCCAGATAGATCAATACCATTTTTTTGAATATGCTTTCTTCTTTTTCATTGCATAGTTTTGGATTCTTTGCAAACCTCAAGTGTCCATAAGTGCATGGGATTGTTTTGGCGTCTTTGATTTGATTCTATTAATGAACCTTTCAGTTTCTATATCAATAAATGTAATTTTATTAATATTGTTCCGTAGTACTGCTTGAAATCAGGGAACATAATACCTCTGGAAGTTCTTCAATTGTACAGGATTGTTTAAGGTATCCTAGGATTTTTGTTTTCAATATGAAATTGAAAAATGTTCTTTCAAGTTACGTAAAGCATTGTATTGGAATTTTGATGGGAACTTCATTGAATCCATAAATTGCTTTTGCTAAGATGGTCATTTTTACTGTATTATTCTTACCTATTCATAAGCATGGGAGATGTTTCCATCTTCTGATATCTTCTTCAATTTATATACTCAAAGACCTGAAGTTCTTGTCATACAGGACTTTCACTTGCTTAGTGAGAGTTACACCAACATATTTTATGTTATTTATGGCTATTGTGAAGAGTATTATTTCCCTAATTTATTTCTTAGTATATTTAATGTTTGTTTAAAAGAGTACTACCCTTTTGTTTGTTTGTTTTTGTTTTGTTTTTGCTTTGTGTTTTGTTTTAGTTAATTTTGTATCCAGCCACTTTGCTGAGGGTATTTACCAGCTGTAGGAGTGCTCTGACAGAGGTTTTGGGGTCACTTATGTGTAATAATTGAATAAAGATACTTTGAATTTTTCCTTTCCAATCTGTGTCCCTTGACTTTCTTTAGTTGTATTATTGCCCCCTCTTGAATTTGAAGTACAATATTGAATAGATACAGAGAGATTGGACTGCCTTGAATTGTTCCTAATTTTAGTGTAATGTATTTAAGTTTCTCTCTATGTAATTTCATGTTGGGTATTGGCTTGCTAGATAGTGTTCATATTGTATTTTTGTACATGCCTCGTATACTGGAATTCTCCAAGACTTTTATCATGAAGGGGTACAGGATTTTATCAAAGAGTTTTTCAGTGTCTAAGGAAATGATAATGTCACTATTCTTATTTTGAATTTGTTTATATGGTAGATTACATCGGTGGAGTTTCATATTTTGAACCACCTTGCATCCTTGGGATGAAGCTTACTTAATCATGTTGGATATTTTTGAAATGTTCTTTGATTTGGGTTTCAAGTACTTAATGAGTACTTTTACATAAATGTTCATATGGGAGATTGGTATGGAATTCTTTCTTTGTTGAATCTTTGTGGTGTAGGTATCAGGATGACTATGGCCTCAAAGTATGAGTTTGGGAATGTTCCTTCTGTTTCTGTTTTGTGGAATAGTTTGAAGAGTATCAGAGTAGTTATTTGAAAGTCTGGTAGAATTCTGTGTTAAAACCATCTGTCCCTGGGTTTTTTTTTTTGTTTTTGGTGGAGGTGGGGAAGGGAGACTTTTTTTTTTCTCTTTATTAGATATTTTCTTCATTTACATTTCACATGTTATTCAGAAATTTTCCCTTACCCTCCCGCATTCCCGCCCTGCTCCCCTACCCACCCCTTCCCACATAATGGCCCTGGCATTCCCCTGTTCTGGGGCATATAGAGTCTGTATGACCAAGGGGCCTCTCCTCCCAATGATGGCCAACTCGGCCATCTCCTTCCATATATGCAGCTAGAGACATGAGCGCAGGGGGAACTAGTTAGTTCATGTTATTCTTCCACCTAGAGGGTTGAAGACCCCTTCCGCTCCTTGGGTACNAGGGTGTCATCCTGAATGAGGTAACCCAATCACAAAAGAACTCACATAACATGTACTCACTGATATGTGGATACTAGCCCAGAAGCCTAGACTACCCAAGATACAACTTACTAAACACATGAATCTCAAGAAGAATGAAGTTCAAAATGTGGTCTCTGTGCCCCTTCCTAGAATTAAGAACAAAGCACACACTGAAGGAAGGGAGACTTTTAATGACTGTTTCTATCTTGTTTGGGCTTATTTAAAATATTTTTTCTTATCTTGATTTAACTTTGGCAAGTTGGTTTTATCTAGAAAACTATCCATTTCATTCAGATTTTTCAATTTTGTGAAGTAAAGGTTTTTAAAAAAACTAAGACATAAAGGTTTATAAATTTCATTAATGTCTGTTGATGTATCTCCCTTTTTATTTCTTATATTGTTGATTTTGATGTTGTATCTCTGACTTTAGTTGGTTTTGCTAAGGGTTACTCTATATCGTTGTTTTGTTGTTGTTGTTGTTGTTTTTGTCAAAGAGCCAGCTCTTACTTGTTTCTTTATTTTTAATTATTTGTTTTCTCTTTGTTTCTAAATGATTAATTTCTGCCCTGAATTTAATTATTTCTTGCCATCTACTCCTCTTGAGTGTGTTTGCTTCTTTTTAGGATTTCAGGTGCAGGGTTAACTTGCTAGTATGAGGCTTATCCAATTTCTTTATCAAGGAACTTAGTGCTATGAACTTTCCTTTTAGTACTTATCATTATGCCCCAGAAGTATAAATTTATTACACCTTCATTATAATTGAATTACAGAAAGTCTTTCATTCCTTTATCAAGTTCTTGTTTTTTACCCAATGGTTATTAAGTAGAGAGTTGTTCAGTTTCCATGAGTTTGGTGTTCTCTGTTATTTCTATTGTTTTTGAAATCCAGCTTTAATCCAGCATGATCTGATAAGACAAATGTCATAAGTTTCTGATAAGATTATTTCAATCTTCTCATATATGTTGAGGCTTGAATTTATGGGAGACATTCAACATTCCCTTTATTCATTCTATCAGACTGTAGATGTGAAGACCCCCATAGGCACTTGTAGCACTGTTGAATGGCATTGAACATGCCATGAGCCACAAACTTGCTTCTTCTCTATTGTTGTCAATATTACCTCCTAAGCCTTGTTGTTGCTTAAGTACACAGATACAGAAATAATACTCTTTGTTCCATTTTAGGGTTTTATGAAGCTTATGACAAATTCAATTTAGAAACTGAGTTAATTCATTTAAAATGTAGTCAAAAGAGCTGCTTAGTCAATTAAAATGATCTAATCTTTTAGTACCATATCAAAATAAGAATGCTCTTTCATATCAAAATCCATTTTCCTTCAAATAACAACCAAAGGTTTTTCTCACTGATGTATGATTTTTGTTCTCACCCAAAATGATTGCATAATATTTCTTCAAATATGGGGTGGTTTATTCAGTGACTCTTGCACTGACAAACATGTATATAGATACTTTACTGTGAGGACAAAGAACTTCTGTTTACAGAGACAAACCTCAAATAGCATGTGCTCACTGACAATTAGTTTTTTCTTTTCAACTAGCTTCATGTTTCCATTTTGGATGTATCTGGACTTTAGAGAAGGAGAGTACACTTATTATGCAATCTCTGGATTTTAGTTAAGAGCAACACAATTTTGTGAAAATTTATTTTTATCATCAAGATAACATAATAAACTTCATAAAGAAAAGCCAACTATTTAGATTTGTTTTAAATGTATCTTTTTCAATGTGTGCATTTAATTACTTTTATTGTGAGTTTTGATGAATCATAGGAAGCTAAACTATGATATTACCTGAATACCTACAATTTTAGGTCAGAAGAGTATGTGTCCATAATCAGAGTACAGTCCCACCCACAGCCATAAACAAATACCCTGTCACTACTTACAATTCTGGAAATCCTTTGGTGTTCTCTATGCTGCTTTTCTAGTAGTTTCTTTGATATAATTATTGCTTATTTCAGTATATGCTTAGGTCCTCTGCATCAACAGTACATATTTTTCCTTTATATTTTTATTATAATATACTAATTTTTGATATTAGGGACTTCACTGTGACATTGACACACATACATATAGCTCAATTTGATTAGAACAGTCCCTCTTTTGCAATTTTCTTCTCCTTTATTGTTGCAAAGATGTACTTTAGTAAAGATATTTTAGTCCAGGTTTACACGTGAGAGTAGAAAGAAAGAAAGAGACTCAGAAGAAAAAAAAATCACAGGGATCATAGATGTGAGCTACTCAAAGAAGTCTCAGAAAGTAGGACATACCCATATATGAGTGCAGGATCCTCCTCAAGAGTGGCCTATTCCAGCTTTTTATGCTTTTTATCCAGCTAACTCTATGATCTTAAGGAAAGCACTCACATTCTTGAACCTTTATTCTGAATCTATTGCATGATATGTAGCTCTGATATGAAAGTTCAAATACAAAACTGTTTGGATTCAAATACAAATGCAGTAAAATATTATATGGAAATTAATTTCAGACTATATATAAGGTGAACATAAAATAATGAAGTTCACATTTGTAATTGGATCTTCTCTATAAGGCATAATATTGTACAGATACAAGTATTCTCAAACCCAGAAAACATACAAAATTGTAACACTTCCAGTCCCAAGAAATTCAGAGAACTATCTTAAGCTGCAAATGGAAATTTAATATTACCCCTAAAGATATAAAGTAGCCTTACAGTATTACCTCAAAGTGTTGAAGATGATTTTGATATGTAATAAATATAATCAATCATAACCTGTGTTCTTTTGTTTTCATCAATTTATCAATGAATGAAACAATCATTAAATTCAAGGCCAACCTAGTTTCCAAACTTAGGTATAATGAAGAAGCTCAAGGTGTCCTTTCCATGGGAAGAGTACTTTATTTTCACCAAAACTCATTCCTTTCTTCTTCAGCATTGTAGAATTATTTCAGCTGTATATCTGTCTGTGAAGATTTTATCTCATAGCTTTTACTTTTACTGGATTCCAATAGAGTGTGAGTAGAGCTGTAATGTGCTGCTCTTTGTAAAGGTCCTTAGGATAGTGGGTAGTTTCTGCATTTTCTTTTTCTTCCAAATGGACTGGCCACAGCAGAACACTTCCACTCTGTGACCCTATGGCCAGAAGTCAAAACCCATATCCTAGGAACCAACTGTATTTCATCTTTATGTTTTCTCTGATTAAAGTTTTTCTGAGGCAGAGATCATCTGCTTGGTTATATATACCCAGAGCTGCTTTCATACTGAATTAGCAGAAGTATCATTATTGACACAAGCAGTGCAGACTTAGAACTTTCTTTTTCTTTCCTTAAAATGAAACTCGATTTGCTAAATTACATTTTAAAATATTTTCTTAAAATGTTGATGATGCTAATTAATGGTGACTATTGGATGTGATCAGTTCTAACACTGGCTGTGAGTGACATCATCTGAACAGTTTTGTATACCTTCTTGTTAAACACATTGATTTGCTGTAGGTAGATTTACATTACATACCAATTTCCAATATGGCATGCATTAAAAATGCATTAAAAATACTTATAGCACAGCATTTCTTACCTCATCTTAATTGTCATTAAATGATAAGAATTCCAGGATATGCTTTCAAATATTAATTTGCATGTATCAAAAATGATGTATACTCTACAAGCAAAAAAAAAAAACAATCTGACCCAATGTTTCAATGTTTGTTTCTTTTGCAGTTAATTGTGCTATGGACTTTTGTATCTAGGGGTTTGTAACAAACATCCTGATCATGGAAAGCAAGAAATCTCTCACCATCTTCAATCTGTAGTTGGATATTACTTTTTTCTTATTTCTTTCATGTTCAAATATTCTCTTGTTTAAAACCATGCACTTAAAAAAAAAAAAAATACAAAGGCTCTGGAGTTAGTATGCCCCGACCTGCTAAATTAAAAAGATATGACCCTACACATAATTAGTCTGTCTCTTTATTTACATCATTCTGTAGACTATATTTCAAAATCCTATATGAATTTATTACATAATCTTTAATGATCTAAAGCATGTCAAAACATCAACAATAAATGGTAATTTTTATCCTGTGACTATTATTCTCCATGAAGCATCATCAATACTTACTTTTGTTGTAATAAATATTTCCTTTATCATTCAATTATTATTACTATTTTATTATAAGTATGTGTGTGGGTTCTCACACTGCACTGTAAAACTGTCTTTACTTGGGACTTGAGGCTAAACTCATTAGCCTTGTGTAGATTAGAATTATGTAGATGGCACTTTTACATTTTGAGAGATCTCATTATTACTATTTAATTTTATTTCCCTTTGCATTTACTATATACTAACTATATCTCATAGTGGGTTTTTTAAATAATATTTTTATATAATACAAACTCATTGTTTATGTCTATCCACACTTGCTCTCCATGTCTCCTCTTGCTGATCTCCTTCCTATTACCTAGTAGTCTCCACAGTCCTTCATTTCCTCTTCCTTTTTGTCCATTTCTTTCTACATGTGAGAGAACTATTAATATGTATATTTCTAGGACTTACATGTCTTAGTTTACATGATGATTTATAGTACCATGAGTTCTCCTACAAATGGAATGGTTTCATTTATCCTTAATGATTAATGAAACTCTTGTAGGATGTTTGTCTCCCTGTCCCACTGGTCTCTCTCTCTCTCTCACACACCCTGTGTGTGTGTGTGTGTGTGTGTGTGTTTGTGCATGCCTTGGTTAATCCATAATCAGAGTATCGTGATTTACTCTAGTACTTTCCAATTACTGTCTCAGCCAAAATCTTATGTGTGTAACAACTGGACCAATTTTCATTGAGGTAGAACTTCCATATTTCTGTCCATGATGGGACTAACATTTAATATTTTCAGAAGCAGGGTCAGAGGCAGCTGCTTTCCTCAAATACTAAATAACAGTCATTTTGTTAATATTGAGTATTTGGTGATAGCAGGTGTGAGTGGAGTTAGATATTATCATAACAAAGTTTTGATTTACATTTCTTATTGGTTAAGACTGTTAATTATTTTTAGTGTGTTTAATGTCCATAATTTGGAAAACATCTGGTAGGTTATTAATTCTGATGTTTAATTTTCCAAATTCTATGTACATTCTAGATATTACGATTCTCCACATGAGGAGGCAAAGACTTTTCTATTCTGCAGGCTATCTCTTCCCTCTGTGGTGACTCTGTGGTGGTGTCTTTTTCACTTTCTGCATATATCATACTACATTCTTTATGCCTCTCTCAGTTCTGCTCAGAACATCCAGTCAGATTTATGTGTTTCAGCATTTTCCATTATGGTCACAGATGTACAACATTACATTGTAGGAAAAATCCCTGTTCACTCCTTCTATATTTGATGGGTCTTTAAGTTACTGAATTATCACAAGTGGTACAACAGTATACACTCTTTTGTTTTGTTTTGTTTTGTTTTGTTTTGTTTTGTTTTGTTTTTGTTTTGTTTTGTTTTGTTTTGTTTTGTTTTTTTGACACAGGGTTTCTCTGTGTTCCCAAGCTGTCCTGGAACTCACTCTGTAGACCAAGCTGGCCTCACACTCAGAAATCTATCTGCCTCTGCATCCCAAGTGCTGGGATTAAAGGCATGCACCACCCCAGCCCAGCAACAGTGTACATTCTTAAACATCATTTCATTCCTTGTTGCTTTTGTGAAATGCATTTCTTTTTGGCATGTGAGCCTCAAAGTACAAAAGTTGATCAGTTTGGCATCCTCAGTACAAACTGATAATCATATTTCCAGAGTTTTGTGCTACATCAGCATCATGAATAATCTACATATTCATAATACTCTTTCTGCCAACTGTCATGGCATTATACTTTCATTTTCATTTTCTTATTGGGTGATGAAGAAATTTCCTTAGTTTATTGACATGTACATATCATCTTTTATGGAGTCCCTTTTACAAATCTTCCATCTTTTGTATTATTGCGTCTTTTTTTTTTAACTTGCAGTTTTTATTTGCTCAAATACAAGAGCTTGATTATGTAGCCATCATGCATATTCTCTCCTCATTATACCTCTTTCATATGTTAAAGCTGGACTTTGGTAAACCTGTGAATTTAATTTTAATCTCACCCATTTTTTGTGTCTAAAAGGAAAATGCATGTGCCCCACAGTTTCATATTTCTAAGCAATTCTTTGAATGAGCTTTTGTAAAATTTCTAACTGTAAAATATCATTAATGAAAATTCATACATAAACATGCATTATTATTCATATTCAATGTAAATTAGTATTTTCAGTTAATCATAAAATGATACCTTCCCCCCTTTTATGCCTTTATCTGCATGCATAGTGTACAGGTACATATAATATTCAGGCATGCACACAATGCATCGTGTATGGAGACTAGAAGTCAATGCTGTACAACTTCCTATATTGCTCGATATACAATTTTTTAAGATAAGATCTTTCATTAAACCTGCAAGATCTCCTTGTCTCTGCCCTACTATGCCAGAGTTATGGGGACATAACATGTCTCCTTGGTGTTGCTTGGAATTAAAATTCAGGTCTGCCTGCTTAAATGGTGAGCACATTACCAACTCTAGCATCTCTGCAGAGAAAGGAGCCGGATGTAACTGTTTCCTGAGAGGCTCTGCCAGAGCTTGACAAATACAAAGGCAGATGCTTGCAGCCAACCATTGGACTGAGTGCAGGGTCCCCAATACAGGAATTAGATAAAGGACTGAAGGAGTTGAAGGGGTTTGCAACCCCAGAGGAAGAGCAACAATATCAACCAACCAGACCCCCCCCAAAACTCCCAGGGACTAATCCATCAACAAAGAATGACATATGTGGCAGAGGGTGGCCTTGTCATGCATCAAAGGGAGGTCCTCGGTCCTATGAATAGATGCCCCAGTGTAGGGAAATGGAGGGTGGTGAAGTGGGAGTGGGTGAGTGGGTGGCAGAACACTCTCATAAAAGTAGGGGGAGGGAGGACGTGATAGGGTGTTTTTAGGAAGAAGGGAAAGCAAGAAAGGGAATGGCATTTGAAATATAAATAAAGAAAATATCCAATAAAAAATCATTGGATATTATGGGAAAAGGAAAAGAAAAGAAAATACAACTGAGTCAATCCTGGAGATCAAAAACCTAGGAAATAAAACAGAAACTAGACTTAAGCATAACCAACAATGAAAGAATATTAAGAGCTGCAAGAGGAAAAGTCTAAGTAACATATAAAGACAGACTTACCAGTATTACACTTGATTTCTTAACTAAGACTCTAAAATCTAGAAAGGTCTGGATAGATGTCATTCAGACCCTATGAGACCACAGATGTCAACCCAGACAATATACCCAACAAAACTTCCAATCAACATAAATGAGTAAACCACAATATTGCATGATAAAACCAAATTTAAACACCTTTTCACTACTCCAGCCATACAAAGCAGGCTAGAATGAAAACTTCAACCCAGTGAGGCTAACTACACTGAAAACACAAGAAATAAATAATCTCACATCATTAAAACCAATAGAAGAGAAACACACACACACACACAAACTACCACACCACTATCAAAATAATAAGTAATGATACCTTAATATCATTAATGGTCATTAATATCTCTCAACATCAATGAACTCAACCCCCCAGTAAATGTACACAGAACTGATGCATAAACAGAGTCCATAATTCTTCTTTATACA
This sequence comes from Mus minutoides, assembly GCA_902729485.2. Lineage (NCBI taxonomy): Eukaryota > Metazoa > Chordata > Mammalia > Rodentia > Muridae > Mus > Mus minutoides. The sequence continues at coordinate 188,552 of LR751147.1, read as the reverse complement.
AGAAACACATCTCAGCATTAAGGTAAACCTCTCAGAATAAAGGGCTGGGGAAAAGCTTTCCAAAGCAAATGGACCTAATAAACAAGCTGGAGTAGCCATTTTAATATCTAGTAAAATAGGCATTCAACTGAAAGTAATCAAAAGAAACAGAGAAGGGTATTTTATACTTATTCAATGAAAAAATCCACCAAGAAGATATCTCATTTCCAAACACCTATTCCCTGAATGTAAGGGTACACACATTCATTAAAGAATCATTACTAAACCCTAAATCACACATTGAACCCACGCACACTAGTAGTGGAAGACTTCAACAGCCCACTCTCACCAATGGACTGCTGAGCTATAAGTTTGCCTCCTTGATGGAGTGGTCAGAGCATCACTGGCATGCCACTCAGGGATGTCAGATTCAGGTCAATGTTCTAAGGTGGGTCCTCAGTCTGTGTTTTCCCTGGTGCTCCCAGTGGGGTGTCTTGGTTATATATTACAGAGCAGGTAGAGTTAGGCAGGGAATGGCCCCACTCCTACCAGTCTCAATTCTGAGATTTACCTAGTTAGAGCTCACTCAACATTACCAAATCTTCTGTCTGGTTGCACTGTCCATTTACCCCACAATGGACATGTTGTTTTCGACAGAAACTAAACAGAAATAATGAAACTAACAGAGGTTATGCTTCAAATGGATGTAACAGATAACTATAGACTATTTCACCCACACAAAAGAATATACCTTCTTTTCAACATCTCATGGAACCTGCTCAAAAATTGACCACAAGCAAGAAAAAGCAAGCTTCAATAGAAAAAAGAAGATTGAAATAATTCAATGCATCTTATCAGATTACCATGGATTAAAGCTGGACATCAACAATGACAGAAACAACAGAAAGCCTACCTAATCATGGAAATTGATCAATTCTCTTCTTAATGATCAGGAAAGTTATAAAGAAAGAAATTAAAGACTTTCTCAAATTCACTGAAAATATGGACACAGTAGACCCAAATTTATGGGGAAGTATGACAGCAAGTCTAAGAGGAAAGTTAATAGCACCAAGTGCCCTCATAAAGAGGTTGGAGAGTTCTCACACTGAGGAATTAAATGTACCCATGAAGGCTCTAAGAGAAAAAAAAGCAACCACACACAGGATGAGTATACAGGAGGAAATAATGATCAAATTCAGGGCTGAAATCAATCAATTAAAAACAAAAGAAATAATATTAAAGCAAGAGCTGGGCTGTTTTGTTTGTTTGTTTTTAAGAAAAATTAAAGTCAAACTAACTTAAAGACAGAGAGACAGTATCCAAATTAACAACAACAGAAAAAAAAGGGGGACATAACAGTGAACATTGAGGAAAGTCGAAGAATCATTAGGTCTTACTTCAAAAGCCCGTATGCCACAAAAATTGGAAAAGCTAAATATAATGGATGGTTTTGAGACAGATTCCAACACCAAAGCTAAATCATAATCAGGAACATTGACAAATTCATTCTATGGAGCCACAGTCACTGTGATACCTAAACCACACAAAGATTTAACAAATCTAAAATGCATATCAGTGGTGGATATTCATCTGTAAGTGTGTACTTTCTGTAGTCAGACAGGACTCCCAGTGGTGTGATAAAGGCAGTATCCCACCCACAAAACCTTCCACCCAAAATGTGTTCTGCCTGCAATATGTATAGGAACAAAGAGTAGAGACAGAAGGAATGGCCAACCAATGACTGCACCAAATTGAGACCCATCCCATGTGCAAAATCCAATCCCTGACACTATTAATAATACTCCGTTATGCTTTCAGACAGGAACATAGAGTAAGTGTCCTCTGAAAGTCTCCACCTAGCAGCTAATGGAAAGATATGCAGAGACTCACAGCCAAAATTAGATTGAGCTAGAGAAGTCTATATGGAAGAGCTTTAAGAAGGATTGAGGGAGTCAAAGAGGACAGGGACTCTACAGGAAGACAGAGTCAACTAACCTGAATCCTTGAAACTCCCAGAGACTGAATCACCAGAGTGAGCACTGGCTCGACCTAGCTCCAGCCCTCCCACCCCCTGACCTGTACATATATAGCATATAACCAGTTTGGTCCCCTACAAAAGGAGTTCTCCCTGACCCTGTTGCCTGCCTGTTTGCCTGCCTGTCAGTGGCTCTTGTTCTCCTAAATGGACAGCCTTGTGGGGCCTCAACGTTAGAGATTGTGCCTAGTCTTGCAGCAATCTGATGTGCCATAGAAGTGAGGAGGTCGAGAGGGAGTAATACCTCCAGAGGAGCTTCCCCTTCACAAAGGAGAAGAGGAGGGAATAAATGGAGGGTGGTTCTGGGTGAGGAGGTACTAGGAGGGCAGAGGGAGCTGATATTGGGATGTAAAGTGAATAAACAAAAAAGTAAATTGTGATCACTAAAGCCATGGCTAAGAAAGGACATTTATTTATTTATTTATTTATTTATTTATTTATTTATTTATTTATTATTTTTCCTTTTTTCTTTTTAAATTATTATTAAATATTTTCTTTATTTACATTTCAAATGCTATCCCAAAAGTTGCCCTGCTCCCCTACCTACCCACTCCTGCTTCTTGGCACTGGCGTTCCCCTGTACTGGGACATATAAAGTTTGCAAGCCCTAGGGGCCTCTCTTCCCAATGATGGCCAACTAGGCCATCTTCTGCTACATATGCAGCTAGAGACACAAGCTCGGGGGTTATTAGTTAGTTCATATTGTTGTTCCAACTATAGAGTTGCAGACCCCATTAGCTCCTTGGGTACTATCTCTAGCTCCTCCATTGGGAGCCCTGTGTTCCATCCAATAGCTGACTCTGAGCATCCACTTATGTATTTGCCAGGCACTGGCATAGCCTCACCATAGACAGATATATCAGGGTGCTTTCAGTGAAATCTTGCTGGCATATGCAATAGTGTCTGGGTTTGACCTTAAGAGTAGGATATGTTTAATGATTGAGAAGACAACACTATTTAAACTTGACATCACCAAAGTGATTTCCTTATTTAACAGTTGATTACATTGGAGCTAATCATTAAGCTTCACACTGTGACGTGGTAGAAATGATAGTGTATATCCTCAGAAAAGGCAAATGAACAATAAACATTTCCTTTAAAATTAATTCTGTTTTTGACTTTTTACGTGGTAGTTGAGATTCTGATCTGTGGAAATGCAATCTCTCTTGGCGTGCTCATTTCGCAGGAGCTGCTTGCAAAGTTCTATCATCATGAACTCCCAGTAACTGCTTGACAGGGCCTCAGCAGAGCCCAGAAGCATCATCTCTGTTTCCAGAGTGTTCAGTCACTTTTGAAATGTAAATTCATTTTGCACTTAGGCTTGAAAATTATAAGTTGTTGCTGAAACACACACCCAAAGATTGTAGTGATACAAGAATCCCATCATATCCTTTCAGTTCAAAATGCAGTGAAATAGAGTTAAAATAATTCACTCCATGGCTGAGGATAAGTTCAGTCTTTTAAAAGGCAGATTATTTCTATGTATCTTTTTGTGCTCATGAGGTATGATGTTTTATCATTAAAAAGAAAATCATGGTTTGTATAATAGTATTTCAACATCAGTAGTGTTTTCTAAATTATTTTTTCCCAATTATGATGTGCTTATTATAGAATTTAAGTATAATATAAAATAATGTTAGTATTTTGTTAATATATGATTAAAATTAACATTTATTTTTTTGCATTATGAAATGTATAGATTATAGTCTTTAAGGTAGGTAAGCATGGAAGACAAAAACTTAGTGTTCTGTTGTTGTTGTTGCTGTTACATGATTTCTTTGCATATAACTCATGAGTGGACTTTAAAAAAAAACATAGCTCTGTGTGTGTCTGCCTACTTGTGTGTGTATGTGGGGGGGGTAGATGTTTATTTTAGGTGTAATTCTTAATTGTTTTCTACCTTAATTTTTGTGTCTGTGTGCATCAATCAACATAGAAATTTCCAATTAGTATCTGTGGGCCAGCCAATGGGCCTCATAAATCCTTTTGTCTCCATCTCCCCAGTTGTGGGATTGCAGGTTTCTGACAGTGCGCCCAGATTTTAATGTGAGTGCTAGTGACTCAAATAAGGACCCAGTGCTTGTGCAGCAAGCACTTTACTCAAGGAGCTGTCTGCTCAACAGCTGTAGCCTATTGTTCATGAACATGGCTTGGCTATTGTATATGGCTGTATTTCCAAACCAATGTGCCTGTTATTTGAAAATATCAAAAGTAGGTGAGAGAAAGAGAGCTACAGAAATATATGACATAATGTCTAGAGAAAGTTCTCTTCACATTTGTGAGAACAAGAATGTCAGTATATTACAGGCAGTGAGAATCCAGAAAAAATAAAAATAAAAAAAATTTGAGAAGCTGAGAGAAAAATTGTATAGCTAAACCTGTTGTTGATGAGGGACATGAGTACTAGAAGTATCCCAAGACAGAATAAAGAGCTAAGAAAATCCGTAATTTTATATTGTCCAGACTAGAGGGTTTTAAAGAACAGCTTCCAAAGATTAAAAGGAATAACAAGAAAGCTTGTAAAATACCTCATATTGGATTAGTAAATTTGCCATAATAATATATTATGCATTTGATGGCTTAGAATGACAGGAATTTATGCTCTCTGAATCCTGTCTGAGTTCATGTCTTTAGCAGATTCATACAGTGTGCAGATTCCAGAGAAGAATCCTCACCTGCCTTGACCTAGATTCTTGCTGTCATAGTCCATCTTTTAAGACCATTTTTTCTCTGGTTTTCCCTCTTTCTGCAGAAAAAAAAAATTGTTATAGCTGATTTAGTTCACTCTGGCCTTATCTAAACTTATGACTTATATAACGGTTGTATTTCTAATTGTTTCAAAAAGAGGTTTGAGACAAGCACACATTTAGAGGAACATTGTTCAGATCGTTTTATATGTTACTATATTTTCCCCACACATTGAAGATGGGTCTTTTCAATTCTACACACAGAATCCATAGGAAGGCAGAGAAGAGGTCTAAACTCAAGCAAACTGGCAGATCCTTTCAAACTTTCACTTCTTCATTTTTCCTTGTACTATCTATAGTGTGTGTGTGTGTGTGTGTGTGAATGGAGTAAAGGCAAGGGGAAAGTTAAAAGCAATGAAAATTACTTATCTCAATTCAAGGAACAAAGATACTCTACAATGTGGAGTCTATACTTATGTTTTTATTTATGAGAAGTGCTTAAGAGAAAAGTTTTGGCTGTGGGTAAACAGTGTAAACAACTCATAGAAAATTCCTGGAGACCTACAAAATAAATGCGTATAATTAAGTTTAGGGAAGATTAAAGAAATGCAACTACATAGTCATAAAATTTAGATCTGTCAATGTGAGGTTTTATTCAATAAGTAAATAAATAGAAGGTGGATCCATGGCACAGCAAATAAGTACACTTGTTACTTATTTCTCTTTCAGAGGACTTATGGTCTATTATGCATGCACACATGGCACCTCACAACTGGGACTTATTCCTATTTCAGAGGATCTGATTTGCTCTTCTAGCATCTATAGGTTCCAAACACACAGATGATGCACAGATATTTATGAAGGCACTTATAGACAAAATTTTTAAATTGCATTTTTGGCATACATAGCTGAAGAAAAAAAAATTAAAGTAAGAAAGTAATTGAAAAAAGAAAACAATTTCTATAATGTTAAATGAGAAAAAATCAAAATTAGAGACACAGAAGGACACAAAGAAAAGGAAGGGAGGATATATATTTTGAGATAACCTCCCTAACATTTTCTTCCTCTCTCTAGTCTGGACCATGTGCTGCAGCTTTCTCCTCTGTGCTCTCTGCCTTGGACAGCAAGGATATGATGATGTGAGCTTCAACATGTTGAACAAAACACCTTGTGAATATAAGTTAGGTGTCCTGCCTGAGAGTTACTTTTCCTGCTCTAAGAATTCCTTTTCTGAGCCCACAGTGTTACCATGTGCTCCTGTTCACCTGTGATTCCTTCTATGTGTGTGAGTATATCTCTCTTGAGCTTCACCAAGAGAACTCCAGCTCTTCATGGAAGTCAATTTATTCTGTAGTCTGTAGATTTTCTTCTCTCTTTTGTGAAACAGTAGCAGATTCCCTCAGTTAAGTATATGCCCACTTCCTTTCCAAGGCATAGAGGTACTTGAACTAATAATTACTGAGATAATCTTATTAGATAAACATTTCCTTCATATTTATTGATTTGTTCTTTGCACCAGACCCTTTAGGAGTATTATTTCTCTCAACTAAATGTCATACCAGGCACATATTGTGAACCAGACTTTCATCTTTACCGAAGTTTGATTATTTAGTAAAAAGCAACACAATATGCATTCATGATTGTCTGATTTCAGTGAGAATTATATAATCAAATGGTTTTATCATAGATCTTAAGGCATAGTTATGAAATTATATTGCCATTTTCACTGAAACACGATATATCCCATTATCTCTAAAACGGCCTTCTGTAGTATCTCTGACTTACAAAGTAGAACATTCCAACACTGGTGAAAACTCTGCTAACAGCTAACTCAAGGGCCAACAATGTACTATTGCAAAAGAAGTAACAGGCACAGTTAAAGATGACTGATTGAAAGCATTATGCTACCCTGGGATGTAACTGCTGATCTGCTTCTCTCAGAAAGTAGAAAGAGATCAGTTGCCATTAGCTAATTGCACTCTTTGATTTTTTTTTCTTTGAAAAGTCACTGAAGTGAATGAAGTTCAGAAAACTGACATAAAGTTATTAACTGAATGTCATAAACTCAAGAATTTAGGATGAACAGTTTAGTAAAGTGCAGATATCTAAGCCTGAGTCTTAACCTTGGTATAATCTATCTTGAAAATTATCAACCATTCCATGTACACTTCTGTCTAATTTCAGTTAAATAAGCAAGGATTAACTGAAGGAGTAATGCAATATAATCAATGTTAGCACCAACATCCAAGAAAATATATTTTTATTAATAAAATACTAATACTCGATTTTGCTATTAAATGCCATCATTGAGAACAACTAGAGATCAGAGGATTCTGTTGAGTTGGGCAATGTCCTTTCATGCACACTCTGGAGTGTAGCTTCTACAATCTCTGATCACCCACCCATATCGGATATATTAACTCTGCCATTAAGTGAGAAATTGAAGGAAAGCATCAGGTTTCAGTATGTGAATCCAAATTTATCAACATTGTTTCTATACTTTATTATTATTTTAAATTTTTATTTTGTATTTTTAGAAAAAGTAGTGTGTGCTTGTTTGTGTGTGTGTACATGTGTGTGGTTGTGGTTTTGTGTGTGTTTGTACCATCTGTGTGTAGGTACCCATGGGAGTAAGAAGAGGGCATTGGATATCCTGGAGCTCTAGATACAGGTGGTTGTGAGTCACCCAGCATGGGTATAGGGAAACAAACTTTAGACCTTTAGAAGGGCAGTGAGTGTTCTTAACCACAGTCTATCTCTGAAGGCCTTAGTTTATGTATTTTACAAACAAACAAACAGACCACACCATCAAAAACAAAGCAAACAAACAAACAAACAAAAAAACAAAAACAAAACAAAACAAAACAAAACAAAAAAACATTGTATGACTAGTTGAGGCCTGGTTTTGCTAGCTTTATAGTTATAAAGCAAGAAACTTGCTCCTCCACAAATATTCCTAAAATATTTCCTAGATAAATAAGTATACAAATTAACCTGAGAATAGTTATTAAAAAAACTTTTCAACACCATACTGAACCATTTCTTACTCACCTAATCACTAGAAACTATTATTGCCTCATGTGACCTTTCACACTGTATTATCATTAGAAATCACACCATGGTGACTGAGAAGCACAGAAAGTTTTGCTTCTTGGCATGGCTGTGTATTTGCAGACCATTTTGTAGCACCACAGCATGAGAATATGTTGAAAATTTCCACTTATGTTTACTATAAGACATTGATCTAAAGCCACCTTTTAGAATACACAATTTGATTTATAGAAATGCAATTTAGTTTTGATATCAAGTAAACAGCAGAAACAACTCTACCAATTTGTATATTTAATAATGCTAAAAAAAGAATCACTTGTTAACACCTTTTTCTGGCTTTTTAGCTGCGATTGTTCAGGGTAACCTTATTACCTTCTCTTGCTCTCTTGGATCTTTTGAACAGGTTAAGGCTTTTAATAGTAATATTCTTGAATAATTCTTTAGCACTATGGTATATAGCATTGTATATTTCTCTTTATCATGAAGAGGACTAGAAGCTGAGGTATAAGTTCTCCCAGTGAGCTGCTCTGATGTTAGAGGGAGCCCTCTAAAGTGAATCCTCCTAGCTCCTATCTATGTCCTTTCAGATCAAGCATGTTCTGAACATTCTACTATGCTATTAATAATCAATCTGTTAAATAGGAGTGATCATCACATTGAATTATGCTATTGAAAAGAAACCCTAACTCTCTCTGTCTTTTATCCCATGGCTTTCTTTGATGATATAATATGATGAAATCTTTATATTAAAGAATTGTAGGGGATTTTTGGTCCTGTTGATAGAAAAACTGAGACTTCAAATCCAGTAACATTGCAGAACTGAATCAAACCAAAAGCTGTGTGTTGGAATGTAAAAGTGGGTCCTTTGTTGAAGTGTGTACTTTCTTTTACTTTTTTCTGTTTTTTTTTTTTGTGTGTGTGTGTGCGTGTGTTGTTGTTGTTGTTGTTGTTGTTGTTGTTTTCCACTCTGTAGACCAGGCTGGCCTTGAACTCAGAAATCTGTCTGCCTCTGCCTCCCAAGTGCTGGGATTAAAGGCATGTGCCACCACCGTCCAGCAAAGTGTGTACTTTCAACCAACACTCCAGTATTATCTGAATCCTAAACTCAGTTTGGGGAGGCTATTCTATACACTTGACCCACATAAAGTATTAAGTATTTGTTCTTTAAATAGTTAATCTTTTCATTATATTTTCACACAGCAATAAAGAACCAACTCAATCATATATGCATCATGTAGGTGTCAGACTATATGTGGAAATGACCCAAATCTACTGTGCTCTAAAATCCATGATTTTTCTGTAACCCTACTCAAACTTCTCTCCAATGTTTTTTCCACCATAAAACCATTATTGCCTCTTGCTGCCATCAAGTCATCTAACTGTATAAATACTGGTTAACAGACACAGATGCCACCTCTGATGCTTTGTATATTCTTGAACCAGGGAGTGGCACCACCTGGAGGTGTAGCCTGGTTGGAATAGGTGTGCCACTGTGGGTGTGGGCTTAAGACTCTCACCTCAGTTGCCTGGAGGTCAGTCTTCCACTAGCAGCCTTTGGATGAATATGTAGAACTCTCAGCTCTGCTTGTGCCATGCCTGCCTGGATATTGCCATGCTCCCACCTTGATTATAATGGACTGAACCTCTGAACCTGTAAGCCAGCCCCAAATAAATGATGTTTTTTTTTTATAAGACTTGCCTTGGTCATGGTGTCTGTTCACAGCAGTAAAACCCTAACTAAGACACTACCTTTTTTTTTTTTTCACTACCTTTTTTTTTTTTTTTTTTTTTTTTTCCCATGTGAGTGCTGTGTCTGTCTTTAGGTCCTCACATTCTTCAGTGATCAATTTTGAAATTGGGCCATCTCCACACCATTTATGTGCATTCTCTTATTTAATATGAATATAGCCATTGTTGTACATTAGAGTGTATACTCGGGTTTTTTGTTTGTTTGTTTTGTTTTGTTTTTTGTCATTTTCTTTTTTTATTAGATATTTTCTTTATTTACATTTCAAATGTTATCCTTTTTCCTAATTTCTGTCCCTAAAATCTCCTATTCTCTCTCCCCTTCCCCTGCTTCCCAACCCAGCCACACCCACTTCCTGGCTCTGGCATTCTCCTATACTGGCATGTAGAACCTTCACAGGACCAAGGGCCTCTCCTCCTATTGATGACCAACTAGGCCATCCTCTGCTACATATGCAGCTAGAGCCATGAGTCCCACCAGGTGTTTTCTTTGATTGGTAGTTTAGTCCCAGGGAGCTCTGGGGGTACTGGTTAGTTCATATTGTTTTTCCTCCTATGGGGCTGCAAACCCCTTCAGCTCCTTGGGTACTTTCTCTAGCTCCTTCATTGGGGACCCTCTGCTCCATCAAATGGATGACTGTGAGTATCCACTTCTATATTTGCCAGGCACTGGCAAAGCCTCTCAGGAAACAGCTATATCAGGCTCCTATCAGAAAAATCTTGTTGGCATCTGCAATAGTGTCTAGGTTTGGTGTTTATTTATGGGATGGATACGGGTGGGGGGGTAATTTCTGAATGGTAATTCCTTCAGTCTCTAACCTGAAGTTTGTAACTAATTTTATGGGCATTTTGTTCCCCCTTCTAAGAAGTAGCGAAGTATCCACACTTTGATCTTCCTTGTTCTGGAGTTTCAAGTGTTTTGCAAGTTGTATCTTGGATATTCTGAACTTGGGCTAATGTTCACTTATCAGTGAATGCATATCATGTATGTTCTTTTGTGATTGGGTTACCTCACTCAGGATGATATCCTCCAGATCAATCAATTTGTCCAAGAATTTTATAAATTCATTGTTTTTAATAGCTGCGAAGTATTCCATTGTGTAAATGTACCACATTTTCTGTATTCATTCCTCCATTGAGGGACATCTGGGTTCTTTCCAGCTTCTGACTATTATAAATAAGTCTTCTATGAACATAGTGGAGCATGTGTCTAACCAACGGATTGGGAAAAGATCTTTACCAATCTTAAATCTGATAGTGGGCTACTATTTAATATATATAAAGAACTCAAGAAGTTGGACTCCAGAAAACCAAATGACCCTATTTAAAAATGTGGTACAGTGCTAAACAAAGAATGCTCAACTGAGTAATGCTGCATGGTTGAGAAGCACCAATTTTTTTTTCAACATTCTTAATTGTCAGGGAAATGCAAATCAAAACAGCCCTGAGATTCTACCTCATACCAGTCAGAATGGCTAAGATCAAAAACTCAGGTGACAGCAGATGCTGGAGAGGATGTGGAGAAAGGGGAACACTCCTCCACTGCTGGTGGGATTGCAAACTGGTACAACCACTCTGGAAATCATTCTGACAGTTCCTCAGAAAATTGGACATAGTACTACAGGAAGATCCAGCAATACCTCTCCTAGGCATATACCCAGAAGATGTTCCAACTTGTAATGAACACAGTGTTAAATGTAAAGAATCTTAAATTGTCTTATTTAGCAGGGGAATTAAACAACTTTTGAAATAAACTAAGACTGATATGTACATTATTGTTTTTGTCCTTCTGTGGTTCATGATATAGCTGTTTCTCCCAATGTAACCAATTAGCTGTTAGGAATTCCTAGAAGATGGTTCTTAGCTGTCAATATGGAACATTATTTACATCTCCTCAAAGTGACTGTAGAGACACATTGAAGAATTGGCCACCATTGCCCTCTTTCTGTAACAGCTCCATCGGACAGTGACCTCAGCTCGTGGTGGATGTGTATGTAATAGTTCAGATATAAAATGACTTGGACTGATATGCTGATGCTTCATATTCATTCTGTCACAGCGCAGTTTGACCTGATGGACATCTCCCAAAAGCCCAAGTATGAGTTTTTATGGAAATACTTATGCTTTTCAACGCAGAAAGTAGAAAAAACAACATTTAATTCATCTTTCAAAATTCTTTATTCTACAATTGCTTTCTCAAAGCTATCAGGGGACTTAGTTATATGAAAGTTTTTCTTTCTTCCACATTAAATGTTAATTTTATTTTCTCAATTATCTACTGAATAAATATTAATATTACTCATGTTTTGTTGAAATATGGACTACAATTATGAAAAACACTAAAAAATTAGCAGAATACTATTATAAAATATTACATATAAAACTATTGTATTGAATACATACCATGGCAATTTTATTCTCACAGATGAGACATAGTTGTCTAGGATATTCTGCTCTAGCACTTTATCATTCATTACCTGAAACATATGTAATGTTCTACTGGTCATTTGATGTCTATAATAAATTTACTTCTCACATACATTAACATAGCAATGACTCCTGCTTTCCTGCCTGTACCTGCAGTTTCAGACTTTTCTTCTCTTTATAAGGAAGTGTTCTACTATTTCATTTTTTTCCTCTGAACTTGTTCCACAGTTTAAGATCATTTTGGTTAATTCTTATCTGTTCTGAGCATTTCTGATCTTAGTGGGTAACAACACCCTTTATTCCTTGATATGCAGGCCACTCCACTTTATATTATTATTTATTATCATTTAAGTGTTTATATAATTTATATGTATATGTGTTTGTGCATGGACATATTTAGATGTGCAGATGTCTGTAGAAATGTGCAGAAGGTGTTGGATCTCCGGCAGCTGCAATTAGAGGAGGACGTGAGGTGTTTTGTGGGGTTGATAGAAATTGAACTAGAGTCCTGGGGAAGAACAACAAGCATTCTTAATTACTGAGTCTTCTCTCAAACATCGTTTATTATCCCTTGATAAATACATAGGTCTTAGTTATTTTCACAACTTATATCTGATACCTTTCTTCCCAACAGGATCATGTAGTATATCATGTAATATGTGTGAAAATGTATATGAATATGGTTGGAAAATTATTTACTAGAGCTTAGATGATTCATCAATTTGCTACACCTGTAAAGAAAATGGCATCCTTAACCAACAACCATAAACTCCATTCATGGAGAGTTCTGGCCTCATGAACCATTTCCACATCCATGATAAAATAGCAACTGTTCTATTCATGTGCAGTGCTTTCATGAGTATAATGGCTGTGTCACATGAAGAAGAAAACATTTTAAATCATGGATTTGAGTCTTCTGTCTCTGAGATCCTTTCTTCTTCCTCTTCTGTGATATTTATTGAGTCTTGGTGGGTTATAGAGATGTTCCTTGTACTGAGAAAGTGTGGAGTACTGATAGCAGAACTGACCTATGGACATAGACAGTATTCAGAAGGCAGTTATGTTATGCCATTCATGACTGACTTATTTTACATACTTTCCATGCTCAGTTCATCAGTCAACTGTGTTCACTCTACCTTTGAAGTTAATATAAGATCCAGTCATTTTCACAATATTTACTCTGCTGTATGAAGAGCAAAACTGTAATATCTGTTGTTAATAGTTTAACTGCAGCTTTCTGTCATCCCTCAGTCTATTGTCTTCCTTCAAGGTGACTTCAATCATATACAGTTAGCTTGGTTAAAAATGAGGCAGTACAGCCAGACGTGGTGGCTCACACCATTAATTCTAGCACTTGGGAGGTAGAGGCAGGTGAATTTCTGAGTTGCAGGCCAGCCTGGTCTACAGAGTAAGTTCCAGGCCAGCCAAGACTACACAGAGAAACACTGTCTCAAAAAAATGAGGCAGTACATGTTAAAACCCACCTCTGCCTCTCTCAATTAAGGTGTAAGTGCACAGTGACCTGTAAGTCACTAGTCGATATCTTTCTACTTACAATAGTATGCCTTTGACTGCTGGTTATTCATTTATTTGGCTTTAATCTCAATGGCCTTATTTCTGCACCGAAAACATATAGGGCAAACTATTACTTTAGAGTTCTAGCATTATTTCTTTATTCTTTCTGCACTATTATTCCCTTATACCTATATTTCAGGTACATATCTAATTTTATGACTATGTTTGTAAATATATTCATCTTTTAGTAGAACATCTTATGTAATATACAACTTTCATAACTACATGAACAATTTACTTTTTCTTCCTAACTTAATTTTTTCCTTAGCATTTATCATCATCAAATGTTTTGTGTTTTATTATTTACATTTCCAGTATATATCCAGAAAATCAAATATAAGACCCATGAAGACAGATACTGCATTTTTTGTTTTTGTTTTCTTGCTAAATTCTCTTTGCCTAGAAGAATGTGAATAATCCTGAATAGTTTAATTAAGGACTTAACTCCAACTTTCAAATGATGGAGGCCAGTGATGCATTCCCTAGTCAGGAAACTATTCTCCTTGTATTTGTCCTATCATCTTAGATAAGTGTTAAGTTAACCCCATCTTCCAAAGCATCTGTTTATGAACATAAGTAATGCAGTTAGCAGTTAGGATATACTGCCCAATAAAGGGGCAATGTTATTTTCCATCTGTAGAAGTAATTGCTTGCAATATAAAGGCTTGTGTTAAATCAAGAATAATATCTATGGTTTTGATGTGTTCTTGGATTCAGTTGGCGAGAATTTTGTTGAGTATTTTTGCGTCAATATTCATAAGGGAAATTGGTCTGTAGTTCTCTATCTTTGTTGTGTCTTTGTGTGGTTTAGGTATCAGAGTAATTGTGGCTTCATAGAATGAATTGGGTAGTGTACCTTCAGATTCTATTTTGTTGAATGGTTTGAGAAGAACTGGAACTAGGTCTTCTTTGAAGGTCTGATAGAACTCTGCACTAAACCCATCTGGTCCTGGGCTTTTTTTGGTTGGGAGACTATTAATGACTGCTTCTATTTCTTTAGGAGATATAGGGCTGTTTAGGTCATTAATCTGATCCTGGTTTAACTTTGGAACTTGGTATCTGTCTAGAAAGTNTTTAAAATATCTTGGTGTGACTCTTACGAAGGAAGTGAAAGATTTGTATGACAAGAACTTCAAGTCTCTGAAGAAAGAAATTGAGGAAGATCTCAGAAGATGGAAGGATCTCCCATGCTCATGGATTGGCAGAATCAATATAGTCAAAATGGCTATCCTGCCAAAAGCACTCTACAGATTCAATGCAATCCCCATCAAAATTCCAACTCAATTCTAGACTGAGATAGAAAGGGCAATTTGCAAATTCATCTGGAATAATTAAAAAAACCCAGGATAGCAAAAACTATCCTCAACAATAAAAGAACCTCTCCTGGAATCACCATGCCTGAACTCAAGCTGTACTACAAAGCAATTGTGATAAAAACTGCATTGTACTGGTATAACAGCAGACAGGTATACCAATGGAGTAGAATTGAAGACCCAGAAATGAACCCACACACCTTTGGTCACCTTATCTTTGACAAGAGAGCTAAAACTATCCAGTGGAAAAAAGACAGCCTTTTCAACACATGGTGCTGACACAACTGGCAGCTATCATGTAGAAGACTGGGAATTGATCCATTCTTATCTCCTTGTACTAAGGTCAAATCTAAGTGGGTGAAGGACCTCCACATTAAACCAGAGACACTGAAACTTATAGAGGAGAAAGTGGGGAAATGCCTCGAAGATATGGGCACTGGGGAAAAATTCCTGAACAAAACAACAAAGGCTTGTGCTGTAAGATCAAGAACTGACAAATGGGACCTCATAAAGTTGCAAAGCTTCTGTAAGACAAAAGAGACTGTCAACAAGTCAAAAGGGGCACCAACCAATTGGGAAAGGATCTTTACCAATCCTAAATCAGATAGGGGACTGATATCCAATATATATAAAGAACTCAAGAAGGTGGACACCAGAAAATCAAATATCCCCATTGAAACGTGGGGCACAGATTTAAACAAAGAATTCTCAACTGAGGAATACCGAATGGCTGAGAAGCACTTGAAAAAATGTTCAACATCCTTAATCATCAGGGAAATGCAGATCAAAACAACCCTGAGATTCCACCTTACACCAGTAAGAATGGCTAAGATCAAAAATTCCAGTGACAACAGATGCTGGCGTGGATGTAGAGAAAGGGGAACACTCCTCCATTGTTGGTGGGAATGCAAGCTGGTTCAACCACTCTGGAAATCAGTCTGGCAGTTCCTCAGAAAATTGGACATAGTACTACCGGAAGATCCTGCAATACCCCTACTGGGCATATATCCAGAAGATATTCCATCTGGTAATAAGGACACATGTTCCTCTATGTTCATAGCAGTCTTATTCATAATAGCCAGAAACTGGAAAGAAACCAGATGTCCCTCAACAGAGGAATGGATACAAAAAATGTGGTATATTTACACAATGGAGTACTACTCACCTATTAAAAACAATAAATATATGAAATTCTTAGGCAAATGGATGGATCTGGAGGCCATCTTCCTGAGTGAAGTAACCCAATCACAAAAAAGCTCACATAACATGTACTCACTGATATGTGGATGTTAGCCCAGAAACCTAGACTACCCAAGATACAATTTACTAAACACATGAAACTCAAGAAGAAGGAAGATGAAAAGGTGGACACATCACCCCTTCCTAGAATTAAGAACAAAGCACACATTGAAAGAGTTACAGAGATCATGTGTGAAGCTGAATCCAAAGGATGGACCCAATGACTGCGGCTGCCAGGGATCCATCCCACAATCAGCCACCAAACATAGACACTATAGCATATGCCAGCAAGATAGTGCTGCAAGGGCCCGGATATAGCTGTCTTGTTGGAGACTATACCAATGCCTGGCAAACATGGAGGTGGAAGCTCACAGTCAGCTATTTGATGGAACACAGGGTTCCCAAGGAAGGAGCTAGAGAAAGTACCCAAGGATCTAAAGGGGTCTTCAACCCTATAGGTGGAAGAATAACATAAACTAACTAGTACCCCCTAAGCTCATGTCTCTAGCTGCATATATAGAAGAGGATGGCCTAGTTGGCCATCAGTGGGAAGAGAGGCCCCTTGGTCATGCAGACTTTATATGCCCCAATACAGGGGAATGCCAGTGCCAAGATGTGGGAGTGGGTGGGTAGGGGTATAGGGCCGGTTGGGGGGAGGTTATAGGGAACTTTCTGGATAACACTTGAAATGTAAATGAAGAAAATATCTAATAAAAGTTGGAAAAAAAAGAATAATATCTATCCTTTTTACTAAGTATGATTCATATTTCCACAGAACAATCGGTGACTGTACTGGCTTGTTTTGAGTGTCAACTTGACACAGGCTGGAGTTATCACAAAAAGGAGCTTCAGTTACCTAAGTGCCTCCATGAGATCCAGCTGTAAGGCATTTTCTCAATTAGTGATCAAGGGTGAAAGGCCCCTTGTGGGTGGGACCATCTCTGGGCTGGTAGTCTTGGGTTCTATAAGAGAGCATGCTGAGCAAGCCAAGGGAAACAAGCCAGTAAGGAACATCTCTCCATGGCCTCTGCATCAGCT
The DNA here is from genome assembly GCA_902729485.2 of Mus minutoides. NCBI lineage: Eukaryota > Metazoa > Chordata > Mammalia > Rodentia > Muridae > Mus > Mus minutoides. The sequence continues at coordinate 171,462 of LR751147.1, read as the reverse complement.
CCTGCTTCCTGACCTGCTTGAGTTCCAGTCCTGACTTCATTGGTGATGAACAGCTGTATGGAAGTATAAGCCGAATAAACCCTTTGCTCCCCAACTTGCTTCTTGGCCATGATGTTTATGCAGGAATAGAAACCTTGACTAAGACAAATTGGTACCAGCAGAGTGGGGTATTCCTGTGACAACCTGACCATGTTTTGGGGAGGACTGTGGAAGGACTTTGGAATTTGGGCTAGAAGATCCATTCTGTGTTAAGAGCTTTGTCAGATGTTGTGTAGGAGCTTGGAAGATAATGTTGAGAACGGTGCAGAAGATGGAGGCCTGGCTTGTGAAATTTCAGAGAGTAAATTAAAGACTCTTTTCAGGGCCATTGCTATTTTGGAGTTTGATTATTTGTGGTTCTGCTTAGCTGGGGCTGAAGAATCAGTTGTGATTAACAACATACCAGAACTACTAAAGCAAAACCTTTGCATTACTGGGACTATTGATGCTGGTTAGCTGGAGCTAAGAAATTAGTGGTGATTAAGAAGAGACCAACATCGTTGAGGTGACATCTTCTGGGAAGTGTTTTCTGAAAGCACAAAGAGGCTGTGTTCCAGAGATAGCCAAGGACACTCTTGCTGCAGTAGGACTTGGTAATGTGTAAGAGTTACCCAGGTGGTACTGGTTTTAAAGGCATGAAGGGGTCATGCAGAGCAGCTGAGGCCATGGAAGCACTGTGAGAGGCCATGGAAGGCCATTGGTGAAGGTGCAGCCTCAGTTGCAATTGATGGCCCAGGACTGAAGGGGTCATGCAAAAGAGTTGAGACTTGGCACCATGAAGAGAGCTTATGAGTGGCTAGTGTTGAAGCCTAGTTACAGTGGAAGACAGCAGCATTTTGGAGATGCCAGTATCATGGGATGACCACCAAGAACAGCAGCAGCACTGAAGTACAGACAGCTGAAGCCTAGACGACAAGGTGTGTGCTACAAAGGGCATGGCTGGAGAAGTGACCCAAGCACTTGGAGGAGCCCAGAATATTGTGAGTTGGATCCCAGACATTGGAGAGTTGGAGATTGATTTTTGCTTTTGATTGTGACTGTGCCCTGATATTTTTCCCTCTTGAAGGAAGTTTTTTAGTGAAGCCCACAGTTAAGAGACTTTGAATTTTAAAGTACTTTGAATTTTAAAAGATACTGGATATTTAAAAGGATTGAACTTTTAATATATAAAGACTGTGGGACTTTTAAAGTTATTTAGATTTTGGAGGTGAATAAGAACTAAGGGTTGATACTTACTAGTGATGTGTTTGTGTGTCAAGTTGACAAGGGGTCAATTGTAATGGCTAGGTTTGTGTCAACTTGACATAGCTGGGGTTATCACAGAGAAAGGAGCTTCAGTTGGGGAAGTACCTCCATGAGATCTAGCTGTGGGGTATTTTCTCAATTAGTGATCAAGGGTGAAAGGCCCCTTGTGGGTGGGACCGTCTCTCCGCTGGTAGTCTTGGGTTCTATAAGAGAGCAGGCTGAGCAAGCCAGGGAAAGCAACCCAATAAGGAACATCCCTCCATGGCCTCTGCATCAGCTCCTGCTTCCTGACCTGCTTGAGTTCCAGTCCTGACTTCATTGATGATGAACAGCAGTATGGAAGTGTAAGCCGAATAAACCCTTTCCTCCCCAACTTGCTTCTTGGTCATGATGTTTATGCAGAAATAGAAACCCTGACTAAGACAGCGACCAAGACAGCCATTTCTTCACTGTATTTTTTTTTTTAATTTTATTTAATGTCACTGGTAGGACATATCAATCATTAAAAATATAAATGTTAGCACTATATTGGTAATATGTTGACAGTTTAGATGTTATCTTCTCTTTGTCTATGTACACCTACATATATACCATTTGTAATTCCTTTCCTTTCATTTTTTATTCCCTACAGGGTGTTTTGCTTTGTGTGGCTGCAGAATGTGAGGTGAGAGTCTGGGTTCTAGGATAATGGGATCTGTGAAGATGATCAGTCATGGCAAGGAAATGTATATGATAATCCTTTTGCTAAAATAGTAAAAGTCTATTGGTCACTGGACCACATAATGCATGAAGAATGGGTGAGTAATTTACAGATATTTGAGGATAGAATCATGCCCTAAGGAAATTAAACCATATATAAAGTTCTCATTAATGGAATTGTTGTTCAGACTTACTTATATCCTATAGGCTTATATTTTTAAAATCTTTTTAAGTAAGTATTTAAATGCTTTAACCTCCTTTTTCTCCCAGGATCTACAAGAGATAGTGGAAAGGAAAGGTTAATAGGGCAAAGGAAGATGTTGACCTGTTCAGAAATAATTCTTTGAAGTGAATCCAATCTGCACTGTCAGGATATCTGAAGTTCAGTTTGCATGAATCAGCAGAGGCAGCTCAGTCCTCTTGCAAACACCATTCACTGATCAGCAACTGTAGTTTGATCCAGAAGAAATTGCAAGGCTCTGCTAATAAGCCTGAGCCTTCAGAAGCAAGAAGAAGCTGCCAGAACACCCTTCCAAGTTCTTTGGTGCGAAACTTTTTATGAACAGCACAGAGTAGCAGGACAAAACAACATCACACAGTGTCATTACCAAAGTTGAGCTTCAGCAGTAATCACCAGTAAAGCATGACAAAGTGAATCAATCAATCCCACAGAGCATTTTCTACTGACTGTTTGGTTATAGTTATACTCTTTCCAAGCATCTCCATGTTCTCTTAAGCATCTGCTATAGCAAAACGTCACATGCCCTTTTCCCAGGCTTCTTCCAGAAAAACACCACATGTCTTTTCTCAGCAAAACATCCTCCCACGTGTCTGCTTCAGCAAAAACATTCTCTTATAAGCTGGTATCCAGAAAAACATCACATGACACAACTGAGACTCCAAAGAAATCAGAAATTTCCACTTAAGCTATCACAGGAACGTATACACATTTAATTTTATGTTGCATTGGTGATAGGTCCTTGTTTGGTTAATTTACATTTTGGTTTTTTGGTTCTGGTTATGGAATTCACCTTTCCATGTGTGCTAGGCAAGAACTTTGCATTATATATTTAACCCTTACCAATATTATTTTCATGCCATATTTATTGTGAAATATTTTATTCTATCTTTCTCCAGGTCCCAAATAAAGCCCTGTTAAAAACTTTCCTTTAAGCTTACATGTCACTGACAAAGTGAGAATATGGACGGAAATCTGTTGGTATGAAAAAAGCCATGAATCTGTTCATCTCACCCATTAGTGAGAAATATGAGCAGTATACAAGTATAAAATATATGTACTTTTTGGGTTCCTTGGAGGGTAATACCTTGAAATTTGTGATTTAAAATGATTGTTTAAGTAATAATGCCTAGTGATAACTGTTTATGTGGAAATTTTAGAACAAATATCTGTATTTATGATGTTAATCTAATGGTGGATATGATACATTTAGATGCTCAGAGGGAAGAACCACAAAAGCTTTTCACGCTTAACAGAAAAAGTGTCAAGGGGAGTCAAAGTTAACTACTCAGAAAAGTATTCAGAAGTAAGATTTGTTCATTTAAACCCATTCACAAGGCTGCATAAATTAAGAAGTATGGTAATTACTGAATTGCTTTATTTAACAAATTGACAAATTAAGACACAGGCTGGCACAGGCTGTTTTGTGATGTCAGATAATTAGCAGTAACATTGTTTTGGCTTCTAATCTTAATAATCATTATTAAAATATTTAATAGAGAAAATCAAGGCCAGTGATCAATCTGTTTTTGTTTTGATTTACATTTCAAGAAACTGATATGAGTGTCAGTTATGCCCAGTTAACTCTCTGGCATGAACGTCAATACTAAGGCATAAATGAAAATGCATTTATAACAGACAGGAATACCAAGCCATTGACCCTTAATCTATTTTTATTAATTTCAACCACATGGTTTTTCTTCTCTTTTGACTCTGATATAATTTCTAGCACAAATATCTCAAAATGAAATTTAAATGATTATTGTCATTCAAAGTGTCTCTTCATTTTGAAGCCAATGAGAACAATCATATTATTGTCATCAGTTTTCTGACTTCCTGGGCTGCATCTCCTCACCTTTGCCCTGAAAAGCCAGTGTTTTCTGCCTATTTTACACGAGAAGCTTTCAAAGCAACAGTAACCTTGCTATTATGAATTATCTTATGTTGTATCTCCTAAAGGCACTGTTTGACAGAACACAGAGCCTTTCTGTTATACTCATTTACTTCCCTTTCCATATGTCATCCTAAGAAAGCCTATGAAGAACTGTTCTCCAATAATCCCGAAGCTTTTCCTTTACTCTTCATAATGTTTATTGAATAGCATATGTTCTCTATCTGTATGAGTCAGCAGGACAGTAAATTTGAGTTATCAGTAAACTAAACCAGACATTAATGGTAAAAACTATTTTGACTTAGATTATAATAATTCTCACATACCTCTGATCTGCTATCGTCATAAAATTCATTTATGAGGAGTATAAAAGCAGCTCTCTTGATGAATTATGCAGTGCTAAATTTATCAGTCACAGGGAAAAAAAAGCCATTACCATGCATTTTATTCAGTCTTCCAAATGGAAAGTATTTTACTGAATCATATAGACCTTGAATTAAGTCACATCCAGTTGAGACACAACGCATGCACATTTGTCCAACCTTTCCGCCAGTTCCATGAGACCTCTGATCTTTCTTCAACACCTTCTAAATGTTCCTTTTAACTTTCTTTCCAAAAAATATACATGTCTGAAGAGTTGCCTGTGGTTTTCCCACAGCCTGTCATCACTTCTTTTAGGAAGAGTGGCTCAGTGACATAGGCATTATTGGATTGCAGCATTAACTCAAGAAAAGCCCCCCAAAGCACACTCTCTTGTGCTCTATACAGTTGTTTTATTGAATAACTTCTATCCTAGACATGCTAAGGTACTCACAAATTATTCAATATGAATTTTCTACTTTCCTGTTCAGAACTGAAGATTGGCCTAACAGGAGTCTACCTTTAACGAGATTGAAACCAATATTTCATCCTCTTAGGTAGAGAGACTCAACGTTAGATTCTAATATAAGGCTCAATGCACAGAGTCATTTCTATCATCTCACAGAAATTACAGCCAATGCTGTGTTTCTATAGAAACTTTTGGGAAGGTATTTTGGCACTTAGTGTGGACCTCACATATGTTGCAAGGTCAAAGAAAATGAATGCTTTTCTTTTATGTATCAAGGAGGTTCTCTTGAAAACCATAAGAAAAAACAAGAAAATATTTTTAAGTAAAAACTAAGCTAAAATTGATTAGGCATTTACATATATGATCAGTTAAATAATGATTGATGCTAATAGTCACAATGCAGTTATACTAAAGGGAACTGAACAAATCTAGTCTGTCTCCTGTAATTAGGTAATTTAATTTACGTTGCTTTATCTATGCTATATTAAGTTATAGGATAAAGGTTAAATGAAAAAAAGAAATATGCAACCAAAGTTTCTCAAAGTTTAAATATGTTGCCAAAAGAATGCTAATACATAGTAAGTATAAGGCCAACATAGGTAACATGAAACCCTGTCTAAAGGATGAAAATAAGCTGATATTTTCTGGAAAAAGCATAAGACATTCAGCATCACATGCCATACATTATTATAAAAACCTTCTTCTTTCAACTCAGACTTACATCAAAGGACCCTACATGCTGAGAATTTACAGAGGATTTTTTTTTATATATTCACTTGCATTACATTAGCTGACTATATGTGAAGAAATTACTCAAGACCAGAGAAAGAAGCAATTGAAAAACGAGATGGGAATGCTGGTTTATTGTGCCAAGAAAGGCTCCTTTTTCAACCTGTCACACTAAAGAAAACAAACAACAAAAGAAATCTTCATATCTTTTTACCCTTTACACTGGGGTGTCTTGTCTCCATACTGGTTGAAAATCACTCCCAAGTGAATACTTCTTCTCAGTTGCCAAATTAAAACATAAATAAGATGCAGAACATCAAGTGCTATCCAATTACCGTAACCACATGCCCCTTGTCAACATTAGCAGGCAGATAAAGAACCATTAAAGCAGGGACCCCACAGTCTACTCTAGCCTGGGAAGCAAGGAAGCTAGCTGCATCTACTTCTCGATCCCTTCCTCCAAAACTACATCCTGGTTTTGTTTGTTGTTACACTGTTTTTCAATTTTACTTAATATATTTTAATTAATTAATTAATTAATTTGCATCTTGAATGCTTCTGCCCCCCCCCAAAAGAGTCCCTTCTACCATGCCACCTCTCCTTCTCTTCTGAGAGGGCCCCCCCCAAAGAGTCCCTTCTACCATGCCACCTCTCCTTCTCTTCTGAGAGGGTGGGTCTCCCACTGGGTATACCCCCAACTCTTGCACATCAAGTCTCTGCAGAATTAGGTGCATCCTCTGCCACTAAGGCCAGACAACGGAGACTGAACTGGATGTCTGCTACATATATTCCTTGGGCCTTACCTTAGACTGTATATGCTCTTTGGCTGATGTTCTAGCCTCTGAGAACTACCAGATGACTAGGTTATTTGACACTGCTGATTGTACTGTAGGGTACCTAATCCCTTCAGGACCTTCAATCCTTCCCACAACTCTTCCATAAGGTCCCCAAGCACTTCTCACTGTTTGTCGGTGGGTATCTGCATCTCTTTCAGACAGGTGCTGTGTAGAGCCTCTCAGAGGATATTTATGTTAGGTTCCGGCCTACAAGCATAACAGAGTATCATTAATAGTGACAAAGATTGGTGCTTTTGCATGGAATTGATCTCAAATTGGGCCACTCATTGGTTACCTATCCCTTTATTCTCTGCTCCATCTTTGTCCTTGCATTTCTTTTAGACAGGACAAATTTTGAGTCAAAAGTTTTGCTGATGGGTTGGTGTCCTTATCTTAACATCAATGTTCTAAAACACCGAAGGGTAAAAGGATGAACATATATATTCAAGCAAACAGACTGAAAAAACAACGTGATGTAGCTATTTTAACATGACAAAATACGATTCAAATAAAAATTAATGGGAAGAAATAGTGAAGGACACTATATACCCATCAAAGGAAAAAGCTACTAAGATATTGGGATCGAAAAAAATAGATAAATAATGGGGGAAGCACAGCCAAACTTGTGATTTCTTGTCCCCAAAATGAAGCCTCCAGTACCAGGATTAGGTTATACTTAATTGAGTGTTCAGAGAAAGAGGTCCCATGAGAATCACCCACCCCCAAACACCCACATAAAAGTACCCAGGCAGTTTGCTGAACTATAGGCTGTTCTACATAAATGGACAGTTTATTTAGTTTATGTAGACAGTTATGTGCTGAAGACCATGCTTATACAACTAACTTACTTTGGAGAAGTTGAGATGGTACCTTCATAGAGTCATCACTCCTATGTTCTAGAGTATTTTTTACTAGAAGATACTCTTTACTGGAAAAATCATAAACACTAACCTTTTGATCCACAATGTCATCCTTCGTGTAAAATATGCTAGGCCAAAGGTGGAACACAGCATCTAGGAGTAACCAACAAATGTCTGATGTGATTTAAGGCCCACTCCATGATGTTCAACATATTTGTAACACTTCTTGGGTAGACAGGAAGATAAGAATAGATAGCCCAGGGGCCTGCGTACAACTAATAATAATGGCCTAAAATTAAATATAATAATATAATTAATCTTAATGATAATCTGCTATACTTTTAGATCAGTGACTTATTTAGTCATCATCAGAGAAGCTTCTTCCAGCAGCATTTGAGAACAAATACAGTGGCCAATAGCCAGATATTGCACATACTCATACACACATACACACACACACACACACACACACTCACATATACACACTCATATACACACACACTCATGCACACACACACACACACTCATACACATACACACAGACAGAAACTCATATACAGAGAGACAGAGAGAGAGAGAGAGAGAGAGAGAGAGAGAGAGAGAACATATGCACATAATCAATCAGTCAAAAAGCAAAGCATTATTCCCCAAAGTTAGTACTACTTGTAGCAAATATTGTGATGAGGTTACTTTCATACTTCACATTAAAAATGGTGAGAATTAAAAATTAAAGAACTATGTTAGGATATATTTTGGTAGCTTTTTAAATCTTAAAGCTAAAAAAATGTTATTTTACACTGAGTCAAAACACAGGTCTAAATAAAAAACATTCAACCATGGTAGTTTTAACCTTGTACAAAAAAGAGAACATAAACTAAAGCTACTATTAATTACTAATTAAAGAATATATAAAATAATTAAAATAGGTACAAACATATCAATAGTTTTCCAAGGGATTGAAAAAAGAGGTAGGTGTTCACTAGAGAGTTAAGGTTAGATATTTGCCTCAATGAAAATATTCACTGTGTTGATGGTATTGATAAATTTCTAGGTATGTACACATTAATATCTTATTGCACATTTTATAAGAGACCAGTTTAATGTCAGGTACATTTCAGTATAGCTATTAATCAGAGTTGCTAGCCTAATTCCTATTTAATCTTCTTAACATCAAAAAGACATCTCATGAAAACACCTTTGAAAGGTACCAAAGCACACAACAAACACAATGAATTCATTCTCTGACAGAGTTCCCATACTCTCAAATAACTTCAATTTCATAAATGTGATTTATAAACAAGTGATTTTTCACATGAGACTTAGAACTATGATTAACTTGAGTTGTGCTCTGTAACTTTGTAAGCTCATTTCCTGACAAACAGAAGTGTAAGTTTATATTCTTAACTGTATTTTTAAAAACGTTCTGTTTGTTTTGCCTGTTTATTTTATATTCTGTCTATTGATACCAGTTCCTAGAGCAAGAAAATCTTCTCATTCAAGTTCCTGTGCCACACTAGCCTTCTTGGCAGTTTGATTTTCTCTGAACACAGCTTTAATAGAGCATGTCATCAGCTCCAGCTGAAGTACTATAGGGGCTAAGTGACTCCAATTTTTGCAGGAAGAAAAATAGAATTTAATGTTTCACATATTTTGTTTTAATCTACTCAACAATAGATGAAGTGCTTTCCAGGCAAAGAATTTCTGCCTTGGTTGTGAATCAGGACTTGGTAAAAAAAATACATTTTGCTACCATGAATTATATTTCTTCATCCGAATGAAAATGTTTTAAGACATTATTTTTGGTATGTTATTGAGTGAACTCTCTCAATTCCTTCATGACTGACATGTCTTCTTTAAAAAACAGAGAAAACAAAATTGATTCTTTTTCCAATACACTAACGGTGTTTTGCATGCATCTGGCTCTGAAACCTGAGATCAAATGTTATATTTTAATAAGTTGACTCTGGAGTGACATATGTTGTCCTTCCATTAGGGTCAGCATGAAAACTGATATTGAAGCATATTTTATATTTCCTTCATCAAGTGAATCTTAGAAGAAATTCACCAGACATGGCAGTAAATTGGTTTCTAGAAAAATGTTTCTTTGTGTTCTGTTTTCATCAGCACTCACAAAGATGTTACTGTTTGCTTGGGTAATTTAGTTTTTTAGTCTGATTTTCCCTGCCTAGGAGGAAAATGCAAAGAGCCAGACTTGAGAAAAAAGTCCCTTTCTACACTACATTCTGTGTCTCCTATTGATCATGTGTAGTTTTTCTGATGAATATTAGTTACTCGTCTGTGACACATAAGAATTGATATTGATTATTTCAAGTGTATTACAGGATGAGCCTGGCCTGCCGACACAGAGACTCAAAAGAATATACTTAAGTAAGCAAGAAATTCTCTTCCATGGAAATTGTTCAGAATTGAGAAGTGCAGGAGAGACAAGGTAATCTTCTCTATTTGTAATACTCAGGGTTTTTCTATTTCTAAAAAAAGAGACATAATCATTGTTCCTAGGAAATAAAAGATGAAAAAAATAACAGAGCTGTAAGGGCTCGATCCTCCCAGAAGAACATTAGCTATCATCATAACACCTGTTGGCTCTACTTACAAACAATCACCACAGTTGGGCCTTACAGTCCATGGCCTTCTGTACTAGAAGAAAGGAATTTGAAGGTCACTGGATTCTCACCTGTGTATTCTGCCTCTCCTTTCTGCTAAGTGTTTGGAATTCTGCCATAATTGCACATAGCCTAAGAATCCCATGGACACACCAGAGTATATAGGCCTTGAAGGACAAAAGGAAGGAGTTTATGGGGAGCCACCATCCTCAATGCAGGGTAAAGACGATCCTATGTGGTTGCTTTTGAGTCACCCACATTCCAGTCACTAACAAACTCACCTATTCTCTGTAAGTCTGTTAAACTTATTAAATATTACATTATATAACAGGCTAAACTATTATATGATGTAGACTTTGGTTTATCATTTTTCCTAGAAGAAATAAAGATGGTTGTAGTTTCTTTATTGAAATTAAAATAAACTCTATCCTTCATTTGATTTTATATTCTAAAACATATTTCAAGTGAATCTGTGGGAGAAAGTCTATTTCATATTTAATAAAGCCCCTATACATATATATAAAATGTCAGAAAGTTCTAGGCTGAGACAAAATGTTATATTATAACAATTAGCCTAAAAATGAAGACAACCTTGCTTGGAGTTCTTGTTTACCTACGTGCTAGCTTTGCAGTTTTAGAGCACATACAATTTTTGTTACAAAAGTAAAATTAATTTTGTAAAGTCACATTTATACAATAAATATGCTTATCTTGTTTAAATTGACCTTAAAGGACGTCTTGTTAAGGAAAAATATAAAATTACAAATAAAGTTGAAATTTCTTTTGTATTTTTCTTCTTCCCACAAGAGTCCATGTACCTTTGTAATCCATACTATTGCATAACATTTTCTGTTATGTTCTATACATATAACTACATACAAATATATACACTGCATACATAGGTTAACACACACACACACACACACACACACACACACATATATATATATATATATATATATATATATATATATATATATATATACATATGTGTGTGTGTTGCAACTACTTCTGTACATGAAAAGGATGATGTATCGTGTGATTTCTCCTAGTGTTTCATGCAAGTCTAATTCTCTGCACTATTCAATTTATTTAATAATTTTATGTTTTTTTCTTGTTTCTCTAAAAATTGTTTCTTCTTATTGTTTTTCAGGTTTGTTGTGATCTAAATTCATCAGCTTTTAAAATATTATAAGCAAAGTTTATCAGTTTTCATTGTAAATATTCTTATAGTAATTGGCACATAAAATATTATCTTTGGTGAATGTTGATGAAATTTTTATTTTTTCCTATAAATTTTATGTTCATTTTATTGTTCTTTCAGCATCATCAAGAGGCTGAGGGAGCAGGATTGCAATTCCACGACAGTTTGGGATTATCCAGGCTCTGTATCAAAAAAGGGGTGGAAAACAGGAGGAAGAGGGGGAGAGGAAGAAGCTGGATGGGAGAAGTGTTTTCCTATTCCACTGTTGCCAAGGTTTATTCTTTTGAAAGTTTGAAAGGTACTTTTAGTCTATGAGATCTGTAGTCCATCTGGAATGTATTATGTTTTGTTGGAGGTGAGAAAGAGTAGTCCAACTGTATTTTTTTTTTTTTACATATGGATGCCAATTCCTCTAACTCTGCTTATCACTGACTACATCAAGATTTTTAATTTCATCCTCATTTGTGTTATCTTTATATCCTGTTTAACTCTTTTTGTCTTCATAGCAAACGAGTTTAATGAATGCTCACAGTGTGGAGTTTCAGGCCATGTTTACCTACTTGTAATTTTGTTGTAGTAATTTCTTTGTTTATCTATGTCCTTTGATCATACTATAGGTTATCTTTGTCCATATAGTAAACAGTGTGAATAATCCATTATTGTTTGGGCAGGGTTCACTAGGGTTTCCCTTGATCAACAACTTAAAAGGGAGTATTCTGTACTTATCAGGGTGTTGAGGATGGTTATGAAATAGCAGTTCTTCATATCATTCCTCAAACACACTTAGTGTTATTCATTCCTCACTTTCCTCTTCCTCTGCCTCTGTTTCATTCTGCAGAAGGTAACCTATGCCTGATTCTGGAAACCCAAGGCTGGTGAAGTCATGACTCCTACTATTATTTTACTCAGAAGACACTAGGAAACTGCTTTCCACATTCTTTGACCAATACACTAGTACAACTCTTATATCTCATCAGAGAAACTTCATTGCAGAAGATAATAACTAATACAGATGCAACTCTTCAGGTTGCAGAGAATAAGTGCTTGGAAAATATTCAGCCTTAAATTAGTTATTTATATTATATACACTACCCTAGCTAATGGCTCAAGGAAAATTGCAGAAGACGTGCTAGAAAAATTATTAGAGACACAGGTTGATGGATATTGCTGATAAATAATACTTCTGCAAATGACAGGACCATTGTACTTATGAACTCATAGCAGCTGTTACTTCCATAAGAACTGCAAAATGTCAAACCAGACAAAATATCAGAATGGAAAAACAAGAGAGCATAGTCTTCCATTTCTAGTTGAGAAAATATTGAAAGTCAATGGCTGCTGGCTGAAGGAAAGTCATTTTTCTTCTTTGATGTTGTCCAAGCCCTGGTGAATGGCATTCAACACTCATATGCATATAGTGATGCAACATGCATTCAGTTGATTATGAAAAAAAAAAACTAGAAGAAAGGAAGTTGGGAAGGATTTTTAGTAGCAATTCTCAGAGGATGTTGGGTGAAGGCATAAAGGATGGAGATATCTAAATACATTTTATTCTTACATAAATATTTCTCTAAGTCATTTTTAACATTTCCATGAATACAGAAGCACTTCTTCACCCTGAAGTTATACAGCTCTGTAAGCTAGTTTGACCTCTTTGTGAGTCTCGGTAAATATAGTTTAAAAAAAGTGCAAAGTTACCTAACACTGACTTACATTCCTTTATATATTTAAATAACCACATATTAACTGCTTATCATACAACACTGTATATTTTGTTCAAATTAAGAATTTTAACTAGGCATTTCTGATACTGGCCACCAGTCAGGAAAGTATGAGGGACAGTAAGAATGGAGCAGAGCTCCATGTGGAATTTGTATGGAACTCTCAGTGCAGTAGATGTCTGATGGAAACAAGCAGACTGAAAATTTCTTTAAGTGGTACCTCACTCCTACTTAAGAAGGCCACAGCATCCAGCACTCGTTGGAACTTGGAGTACTTCCAAGGAGCCTGAGAGACACGTGGTAACTCCAAGGTTAGATTTAGCAGCATCAAAGGAGTCTGCAGAGCCCATGGTGTCTATGGAGCAACCAAACACAGAAGATCCTATGGAAATATGCTTTTAAAAAGTGGCCAAATGAAATAAAAAGAAAAGATGGTGGAGCAGATCCCTCTGCTTTCTCACTGGACAATAGAAAGACTAGAGACACAGCAGTTAAGGATATGGAAGTGATTTGGAAGCTTGGCTGCAGTAGACAAAGAACACAGCCTTACTGGAAAGGAATAGGGCCTGCAATAGCCCTCAAGCTGCAGGCAGCCTGGAGCTGCCACTGCAGCTCTCCCTGTCAGGAAAAGACAGTAGGTCTTGCAGGCTGAAAGAGAGCAGCAAGGCAGTTGTAATTGAGGACAGTGAGGTGTGCAGCAGCCTAGAGATCTCTTGGATTCTGCCTCCAGATGCCCTGCCTAGCCATGAGACCACCCCGACTCTGGGCAACAACATGATACCCAAGATGAATCTAAGCAATGGACCAGGATTTACGATGTGTCATAAACCAGAAGCCTTGAAATGGACCAGTGACTCCTTGCAATGAGTTTTTGCTGTTTGAGGGGGGAAAATACACTGTGTGGTACACTGCAGTTTGCAATGCCACTTTGATAAACAAATATGTGGTGGAGAGGTGGGAAAGTGGTGGAATTATATACAAGTGAGCAGCAGCAGGGAAAGGTGGAACTAGAGACAGGATGGAGCTGAAAGTGTGGGAGAAGCCTGAGGTTGAATGCAGGGGATTGGAGGGAAGGGCATGTCTCCTAACATGCTGGCCAGTTGGCCAATGGATGCCCTGGCTCTGAGAAAGGACAGAATGTACTAGATTGAGAATGGTTCATTTTCTGGATTTGGACTCTTTGAAAGAGTTTCATGGTTCATGCTTTCACTGGAGGCCATATTGGTATCCGTGGTCAATGCTTGGAATGTCCTGGTGTCCCCAGCTTTGCCCTGGGCCATGTGCTGCCTCTGGAGGCCACGTGGATGTCTGTGGTCTATGCAACCACTGGAAGCCATGTTGATGTCCATGGTATGTGTTGCCACAGCAAGCCATATTAACATCTGTAGTCCATGTTACCAGTGGAGGCCATGTTGATATTTTTGGACTATGCTGTTGCCTGAAATCATGTTGACATTCATGCTCCTACTGTGGCTGGAGACTATGTTGACATCTGTGGCCTAGGTTACCACCAAAGGTCATTTGGATGTCCATGGTCTTTGCTGACACCTAAACCCATTTGATGTGTATGGCCCAGGTTGTCACTGGAGGCCATGATTGTGTGTGTGGACCCTGTTGTAGCCAAGGAACATGTTGAAGTTCATGGTCTGTACTGCACCAAAGACCATACAGAATCGATAGTCTTTGATGATGCTAGAGGCCATGTTGATGTGCTGAGTCTTTGTCATTGCATGAAAACACATGGAAGGCCATAATCCATAGTGTCACTAACCATGAAGGGCCAGGACACTTCTTTTTCAGTGCTATATATGACTATATACTCACAGTTGAGAATGAGAGCTAGAAATCTTTTGTTTCAACCTTCTCCAACAACCACCCCAAAATAAATATTCTAGATAGGAAGCCATTGAAGAGAACTCCTAAAAATTGTGATAGGAACACTGACATGCAGTTCTTCATCATTGATGGCTTCTGGCATCCATGGGAGTGAGGAACATTCACTCTTTTTTTAAGGGCATGATCATTAGGAGTTTGACAATGTTCGAAATGTTCCAGTCTGTGTACAGGCAACACAAATTGGACTTAGTGTATATTTTCTTCTTCTTTCTTGGGGAGTATGTCACAAGGGTGGAGGTTTGATCTGGAAGGAGGGTAAAGTGAGTGTAATTGGGATATATTATGTGACATTCCCAAATAATCAACAAAAATGATAAAAAAATTCTACTAACAGAATAATTGTATATATTTATGAGGTATAATATGATGTTTTTATATGTGGATATTTTGTGATTATTCCATGGTAATTAGCATATTCATTACCCCACATAGATGTGTGTGTGTGTGTGTGTGTGTGTGTGTGTGTTGTAAACACTTAAAACCTATCTTGAATGTACACAGCATACCCAAAGTAAGTAAATAGAACTACATATTTTTTCTTGGAAAATAAATAGAGAGAAATTAAAAGATGAAGGACTTGTTCTGTCTCACTCAAGGAAAAGTACATTCTACTTTTGTGGCAACACATGGCAGCTGTGCCATTGTGTCCATAATGGCAGAGTTGTGTGGTAGAGTGTCCTCACATCCCATAGAGCAGGAAGTAGAGTTTGGACCAGGACCAGAAGTGGATATCATCTTCAAGGCACATCTCAGTGACCTACTTCTTCCAGCAATAAAGTTCTACAACCTCCCAAAACCACACCATCTTTTGAGGACAAGTAGTCCTGCTCACTTCACACTCAAACTATAGCAATGCTCATATGGAACAGGGCCCAGAGAATCTTTTCACTCTCTAGCTATGTGAAGGACTCAGTAGAGTATCCCAAAGATCAAATATATAACCACCATAATTTCAGACTTCCTAGGAGATAATTATAAAGGTACCAAAACATGCAGAACACAAAATATATTGTACCAAAAGGCAAATCTCCTGGTTACATAATAATCAAAACACTAAGCATACAGACAAAAAAAAAAAAAAAAAGAATATTAAGAGGTAAAAGAGCAAAGGAAGACAAGTAACATATAAACGCAGACCTATAAGAAATACACCTCACTTCTCAATGGACACTCAAAAAGGGAATAGACAGATGATCAAGAGACTCTAAGAAACCACATATGCCATCCCAGAGTATCATTTCCAGAAAAAGTTTCAATCTTCATTGATTGTAAAAAGTAAAATATTCCAAGATAAATACAAATGTAACCAATATTTGTATAAAAATGGACCCCTTCAAAGGTGCTAGAAAGAAGACTACAACCAAAAGAGGTTAAATACAAGCATGAAAACACAAGAAATCAGTAATCTTCAAGTAGAAAAATTAAGAAAGTTGAAACACAGACTCATACATATGCGCGCGCTCGCACGCGCGCGCGCACACACACACACACACACACACACACACTAATACAACCACTACCATCATCACCATCACCACCAACAACACAAAAATAACAGGAAACAACAATCATTGCTCTTTGATAGCTCTCAAAATCAATGGTCTCAATTTCCCATTAAAATGAAACAGACTAACAGAATTAATAGTTGGGAAAATGGGATCCATCTTTCAGAGGTCCAGGAAATATATCTCAATATCAAGGACAGAAACTATATCAGAAAAACAAACAAACAAACAAACAAACAAAAAAACACACAAAAAAATAATTTCACACAAGTTGGCATGAAACCAAGCTGGTTTAGAAATTTTAGTATCTACAAAAAATAGACTTCAAACCAAAACTAATAAGAGATAAGGGAGAACACTACACACTCATCAAAGGAAAAGTTCACATAGCTATCATTTTAAGTCTTAATATTTATTCATCAAACACAAAAACACCCAAATTTGTAAAACAAATACTAGTAAGGTTTAAATCACATATAAACTTTTCATTCAGTTTTAGAAAGCGTTTCATTTACTTCCTTATTTCTGCATTGACTCATTTCTTCAGTACACTTTTGTTCTGTTTTCATGAATTTGTAAACTTTATATGGTTTCTCTTTTTGATATCCACTTTTAATCTATGACAGTATTATAGAATGTAGGAAGTTCTCTTAAATTTCTTGTATCTGTTGCTAGTTGTATTTTATACAAACACATAGTGAATTTTTTAAAAAGTTCCATGAGGTATACAGAACAAGGTATTTTTTTTGTGTGTATGAGGGAATTACTCTTTAAATATCTATTATGTTCATTTGGTTTATAAATTCAGTTAGTTCCAGTGTTTAATCTGTATAGTTTTTTTTTTTTTTTTCTAGATGACCTGCCTATTGGTGAGGGTGAGGCAGTGAAGTCTCCCACTATCAGTGTGTAAAAGTTTGCACAAGGTGACAAATATGGGCCTATTTTCATTCTTCTTTATACAGAAAGTCAGTTAGAACAGCACCAGTTATTGAAGATGATTTTTTTATCCATTGTATATTTCTGTTGTCTTTGTCAAAGATCAAGTGACCATAACTGTATGGTTTTAATTCTGGGTCTTCAATTCTATTTCATTGATCAAAATGTTTGTCTCTGTATGAATACCATGCAGTTTTTATCACTATTGCTCTATAATAAAGCTTGAGGTCAGAAATGTTGATTCCTTCAGTAGTTCTTTTATTGTTAAGAAATGTTTTTGGTGTTAATGAGGTTATTTGAATTTCTGGAGGTCAGCTTCTTGAGCTCTTTGTATATATTGGATATTACTCCCCTATCAGATTTAGGATTGGTAATTTTTTTTTAGAGGCAGTCAGGGTTATGAGTTTTCCTCTTAGGACTGCTTTTATTATGTTCCATAAGTTTGGATATATTGTGGCTTCATTTTAATTAAACTCTAAAATGTGTTTAATTTATTTCTTTATTTCTTCCTTGACCAAGCTATCATTGAGTAGAGTGTTGTTCAATTTTCACATGAATGTTGGCTTTCTATTACTTATGCTGTTATTGAAGATCAGCCTTAGTCCACTGTGATCTGATAGGATGCATGGGATAATTTCAATATTTTTATATCTGTTAAGGCCTGTTTTGTGACCGATTATATGATCAATTTTGGAGGAGGTACCATGCTGTGCTGTGAGAAGAAGGCATATCCTTTCGTTTTAGGATAAAATTTTCTGTAGATATCTGTTAAATCCATTGGCTTAATAACTTCTGTTAGTGTCCATGTGTCTCTATTTAGTTTCTGTTTCCAGGATCTGTCCATTGGTGAAAGTGGGGTGTTGAAATCTCCCACTATTATTGTATTAGGTGCAATGTGTGCTTTGAGCTTTACTACAATTTCTTTAATGAATGTGGCTGCCCTTGCATTTGGAGTATAGATATTTAGAATTGAGAGTTCATTTTGGTAGATTTTACCTTTGATGAGTATGAAGTGCCCCTTCTTCTCTTTTTTGATAACTTTGGAGTGGAAGTTGATATTATTCAATATTAGAATGGCTAATCCAGCTTGTTTCTTTGGACTGTTTGCCTAGAAAATTGTTTTCCAGCCTTTTTTTCTGAGGTAGTGTCTGCCTTTGTCCCTGAGGTGGGTTTCCTGTATGCAGCAAAATGTTGGGACCTGTTTATGTATCCAGTGTGTTAGTTTATGTCTTTTACTGGGGAATTGAATCCATTGATATTAAGAGATAATAAAGAAAAGTAATTGCTGTTTCCTGTTATTTTGTTGTTAGAGTTGGGTTTCTATTCTTGTGGCTATCTTCTTTTAGGTTTGTTGAAGGATTACTTTCTTGCTTTTTCTCGAGTGTAGTTGCACTTTATTATCCTTTGAAGGGCTGGATTCGTGGAAAGATATTGTGTGAATTTGGTTTTGTCATGGAATACTTTGGTTTCTTCATCTATGGTAATTGACAGTTCTGCTGGGTACAGTAGCCTGGGCTGGCATTTTTGTTCTCTTAGTGTCTGTGTAATATTGTCCAGGATCTTCTGGCTTTCATATTCTCTTTTAAGAAGTCTGGAGTAATTCTAATAGGCCTGCCTTTATATGTTACTTGACCTTTTTCCCTTACTGCTTTTAATAAAAAGCGTTTATTTAGAGCATTTGTTGTTCTTATTATTATGTGTCAAGAGGAATTTCTTTTCTGGTCCAGTCTATTTGGAGTTCTGTAGGCTTCTTGTATATTCATGGGTATCTCTTTCTTTAGGTATGGGAAGTTTTCTTCTATAATTTTGTTGAATATATTTGCTAGCCCTTTCAGTTGAAAATCTTCATTCTCATTTATACCTATTATCCTTACGTTTGGTCTTCTCATTGTGTCCTGGATCTTTTTGCATTTTGCATTTTCTTAGATTGTTGTGTCTATGTTCCCTATGGAATCTTCTACACCTGACATTCTCTCTTACATCTCTTGTATTCTGTTGCTGATGCTTGCATCTATGGTTCCTGATTTCTTTCCTAGGGTTTCTATCTCCAGAGTTATCTCCATTTGGGTTTTCTTTATTGTTTCTGCTTCCATTTTTAGATCTTGGAAGGTTCTGTTCAATTCCATCACCTGTTTCGTTGTGTTTTCCTGTAATTCTTTAAGGGATTTTTGTGTTTGTTCTCTAAGGACTTCTACCTGTTTAGCAGTGTTTGCCTATAATTGCTGGAGGGATTTTTGTGTTTCCTCTTTAAGGGCTTCTACCTGTTTAGCAGTGTTCTCCTGTAATTCTTTTATTTTTTTTTCTTTTGTTCTTATTTTTTTTATCAGCATTTTTTAAATTAGATATTTTCTTAATTTACATTTCAACTGCTATCCCACAGAAGTGGATGCTCACAGTCTCCTGTAATTCTTTAAGTGACTTATTAATGCCAGTCTTAAAATCTTCTACCACCATCATGAGATATGATTTTAAATCTGCATCTTGCGTTTCAGGTGTGTTGGGGTATCTAGGATTCACTGTTGTGGGCATACTGGGTTCTGATGATGCCCAATGTTCTTGGTTTCTGTTAGTAAGTTTCTTATGTTTGTTTTTCGCCATCTGGAAATCTCTAGTGTTAATGTTCAAACTGTCTCTGACTGGAGCTTGATCTTCCTATGATTCTGTTAGCCTCTGTCAGCACTCCTGGGAGTCAAACTCTCACCTGAGTTCTAGTGGTCAGAGCACTCTCTGCAGGCAAGCTCCTCTCTTGCAGGGCAGGTGTCAAGAAGTCTGGAGCTCTGACCCACCTCCTGAGTTCTGGGGTCAGAGCCCTCCCTGTAGGCCAACTCTCCTCTGGGAAGGAAGGTGCCCAGGGGTCTGGGTCTCACTCATCTCTGCCTCATGGCTGAGGATGAAGACCCTACTAAGACCCTGTACAAGAAGCTCTGTTGCTTCTGTCACTTACGTGCTTTCAGGTGATTATGAGGTCCTGAGTGTACTAGGGGTCCTGGGGTGTGGAGAGTCCTCTGGGACCCTAGACATCCTCAGCAGGGTTCATGCAGAAGATAGTGGGGCTGGCCCAACCTAAATGGATCCCAGCTTCTGGTCAGGAGGGGTCCCTCCATCCCTTTTCCTGCTGGCACAAGACCCTCCTAGATTCTTTGGAGCTGATGATGCATTCCACTCACCCACGATCCCTAGGTGATCCTGAGGTCCTGTGGCGTGGAGAGTACACTAGAGCCCCTGGTGGCCTCCAGTGGATGGAACCCAGCCTCTGGTTGGGCAGGGTTCCTTTGTCCCTGTTCCATCTGGCACAAGACCCTCTGCAATTCTTTGGAGCTGATGTTCTGTTTCACTCACCAGTGATCTCGAGGTGATCCCGAGGTCCTATGGTGTGGAGAGTATTCTGGAGCCCTTAGCAGCCTCCACTGGTTTCAGACTGAAGATTGCAGGGCCAAATTATCTTTCATAGTTGGAAAAATAAGTCATATTTACATCCAAACAGACACATAAGAATAATATAATTAAAAGTTTGCAAGTAGGACAAGTTAGTCTAGAAGCAGGAAATACTTCTCGAAGGGAAAAAAAAAAACACACACACACAAAGAATGCCAGGGGAAGCAAGCCAGTAAAGAACATCCCTTCATGGCTTTTGCATCAGCTCCTGCTCTCTGACCTGCCTGAGTTCCAGTCCTGACTTCCTTTGGTGATGAACAACTGTATGGAAGTGTAATCTGAATAACACCCCCCCCCCAAAAAAAAAAAAGAAAAACAAAAGAAGTCAAGATTGAAATTACTGAGAATATTTTAAATGCATACATTTTTAAAGCTGTTAAAAGTTGATTGTATGATAGCGCATAGATATCTGAAGAAGATATTGGTAACTTACATTTTGTATCTGAACACTAATAGTCAAGTCGGGTCTCGCATACCTTTAATCCTTGAACTTGGCAGGCAGTGGACCTTAGTGAGATTGAGGCCAGCCTGGTCTACAGAGTGAACTCCACAGCAGTCATGAGGGCTTGCAGCATCCATAATAACAAGCCAAAGTATTCCACACACATCTTTAACAATAGTTTCAAAGGGGCCATATGCTGTATATTACTGGAGTTTTTATTTTATGTTTTTGTTCTGTTTCATGCATTTGTGTCTCAATAACTAATAATGAAGGGCCAGCTGTCAGGCAAACGCTGACCTTAGCAACTAAAGTGGAAGGCAAGAACAATAAATAAGTCTGTATTTGTAGAATAATTGTGGTCTTATATGTGGAAATAATGGAGTTTAAAGCTAGGGATACAAGTAGATGATATAAATATTACATGTCTTGAAAAGAAATTCTAGGACTTTTAGAAGATCCTTACTATGTTGTAAAAATATACACAATATTTTCCCTGATTCTATTCATAATCTTGAAATATGATACTGCAAATTATCTTACTGATATATGGAATGTAAATTAGGTAAATGATGTGCCCTTTTGTCAAAAGATGTTTAAAAATGCAATGCAAAAACTTTAAAATTATTTGTACATGAAGCTGACATGAAATTGAAACCCCAAGAAAAAAACATGGTGACCACTAGATTACTTGTTGGAGAATGGGAGACTATGAAAGGGACTAAAAATTACTCAAGTCACAAAAGTCAACTCTCAGATATGTAAATGAGACTGTTCAGAAATAATCAGGATCACAATGAAGCACCGGTTGGTCAGAGAGTATTAACTGATTGCAGAGATGAGAAGAAAGGGATCCTTGTGGAGACAAACATAAGAACAACGCAACTGAGCCTCACATAAAATAGGAACTCACAAGATTATGAGTGCAATGAATGGTTCTTATTTAAAACCCTCAGTTTGTATTATTCTGTTGTGCATAAAGAGCTAGTGCAACATGGGAGCGACACCCAAATTAGCTTGCAGTGTCCTGGGAGACTCTTCTAAGGAAAGTTTGTAAAAGATAAACAAGAGTCCATCAAATAAACAGAAGTATATTATGGTAGAGGGAGATGACACTGCAAATTATTTTTTTGATGATTCTACCATGTTCTAGAAACCCAGTATCTTTCCTACTTTGCTCCTTTACCAACTCAGATTTTAGTTTTTATCCTTGAAACCCCGCTTTAGTAAACACATATGCCAAATCACCTGCTACTTGGCTGAAATTCATTATTACTTCATATTATTCCATGAACTTCAGGGTTCCCCTGAGAAAATAGGTAAGGATCTTAATATCTGCTGACATTCAAATGCCTGCAATTTCTTTTTCAGGCTTTGAGGAACAGAATTGCTAGATTTACTGGTCTGCTTTTTATTGTTATAGCTCACTGAATATTTTTAGATAAAAAAGAGAATTTCAGAATATGATCTGATAATATCAGGTTACTAGAGATGGACAAACACATAGATGCAAGTAAATGGTTAAATAAAAATACCAAGTTGTAGATAAACAGTTAAATATTTTAAATTCAATTTTTATAAAATTATTCATTATATAATATACATACAATATAAAATTATTCATTATATATGTATATTATATAATGAATAATTTTATAAAAATTGAAATGTTTTATATATATATATATATATATATATATATATATATATATATATACCCACATATTATACCCACACACTATACTCACATGTACAAATTCATATATGAGAGCCCCAGTGGTAGCTTCTGCACCCTAATTACCAGGACTCTTATTTTGTTCTATATGCTCTCAATATTGTTTGTATACACTGAAGTTAAATCTTCTATACCAGACTCAGTACACATATATTAGCTAAATTGACTATTAAGATCATATATCGAAATGGTTGTTTACCTTGGTCAGTAACTAATGACCCATGCTGGTACTTATACATGTCTCATATGGTAGGAGAATATATAAGAGTTGAGCAAGTCAATTTATGGGAATGAACTTCAAGGCAGACAGCTATTTAAAATCAATATCTACTGTTTATGCAGCTTGCAACATATCTTCAAAGAAACCATGATAGCTTTTCCTGCTTAGAATGTTTTATCATATGAAAGTATGTCTAGAAGCTAGATATTTACATTTCTCAAAAACTAAAGGATAATTCAATGTTCCTTTTATAAATGTTCATATTATTAGACATTTGCCCCTGGATAGAGAGAGCTTGTAAACTAGATTCACAAGTAGATAACTTGTCTGTTCATAGAGAGGCAAAGTCAATAATATTTACAAGGTAGTAACATTGATTTTCAGCATCTTTATCCCTTACATGGAAACATGTAAGATGTGCCTAACAAATACAGATCACAGAGAGTTACTCTTATCTTTTGAGGCTGAGGTAGGTGACAACATCATCTTTATTGATGTATTGAGAGATGAGGGTCACTATTACAAGAGTCAGTGAAGGTCACTGGGTAGGGCCTAGTGACTGAAGAGGTTTTTGTGAAACCAAGAAAATCATTTTGTCTCCAGATTTTATTGTATCCTATGGAAATAAGGTCTCAAATGATACCTATAATTCTTTTATGAATAGTCTCTTCAGAGGCCAGTTTAGGTTATATAGTAGTTTATTATAACATATTTGGCCCAACTGATTTTGATTTTCTAGATGACTAAGTAGCCATTTATTGTAAGCAAAGATTCTCAATAATATAAAAAGAGCAGGTAAAAGCTAAATATGTAAATCTCATGTCAGCATTCATTTAAAATCAGCCATGTCTTCATTGGGTAACGTTTGGATTGTATTTCTCTTCCATAACACTCAAGGAGCAGAAGAAAGTGTCACTTAGATTTGGTGAGAAAAATAGTAATCCACTCACTCTTATAAAACATGAGCCACCTCAAACATATTACTGTAGCATGTTTTCCAAGGTTCTTTGCAAGTGTATGACTCAGACTTTCCAACAATCTGTGAACATGTCAATTTTATTAACTAAACCCTAAAGAGGAAAAATGAACTAGTAAATTAAATGACTTCACTGTATAAGTGATGAACCACAGTCCTCACAGCCTCTCTTTAGTAGAATGAAACTTGATTCCTTTCCCTGCACTCTCTGTTCATTGAAAACTATTACACATGAATAAAATTAACATTAGGCTCCAGTTAAAAAAAAATAAAGACTCAGAAGCTTCTTCTCTGATAATAGCAAAAATAAGTAACTTTATTATTTTTGTAAGAATGACTGTATAATATAGATGTGCTTTGAGGATTAGATTACATCAAATTTATTTTACTTAATTTAAAAGAAGTGTTCATTTGTTTGACAGTGAGTGAATATTTCACCCCCATTAGTTGAAATAAATGATGAATCAGTCAAAAATTGGGGAGTAACTTACAGTCCTTTCTTCCTCAATAACTATCAGGCCTCACAATAAAAAAATGATAATGTTGATGAAATTAGTTGATAATTTAAACATATTCTGGCTACACAGTTACCTTAAGAAATAACAAATCCAAGGAAAAACATTTACACAATGAAATACTACTCAGCTATTAAAAACAATGAATTCATGAAATTCTTAGACAAATGGATGGATTGGGAAGATATCATCCTAAATGAGGTAACCCAAGCACAGAAGAACACATGTGATATGCACTCACTGATAAGTGATTATTAGCCCAGAATCTCAGAATACCCAAGATACATCTTGCAAAACACATGAAACTCAACAAGGTAGACCAAAGTGTGGACACTTCGATCCTTCTTATAAGGGGGAACAAAATGCCTATTGAAGGAGTTACAGAGACAAAATTCGGATCAGAGACTGAATGACTCTAAAGAAACTGTCCCACCTACGGATCCATCCCATAAGCAACTACCAAACCCAGACTCTATTGCAGATGCCAACAAGAGCTTGCTGACAGGAGCCTGATATAGCTGGCTCCTGAGAGGCTCTGCCAGTGCCTGACTAATACAGAAGTGGATGCTCACAGTCATCCATTGGACAGAGCATGGGGCCCCCAATAGATAAGCTAGAGAAAGTATCCAAGGTGCTAAAGGGGTTTGCAGCCCCATAGGAGGAACAACAATATGAACTAACCAGTAATCCCAGAGCTTCCTGGGACTAACCCACCAATTAAAGACAACACACAGAGGGGCTCATGGCTCTAGCTTCATATGTAGCAGAGGATGGGCTAGTCAGTCATCAATAGTCCTGTGAATGTTCTATGCCCCTGAATAGGGGATTCCAGTGCCAGGAAGCAGGAGTGGGTAGGTTGGGGGGAGGAAGGGAAGGAGGAGAGGATAGGAGATTTTCAGAGGGGAAAATAGGAAAGGGTATAACATTTGAAATGTAAATAAAGAAAATATCTAAAAAAAAAAAGATAATGTTAACAAATTTAGTGGATAATTCCAAACTTAAACACATTATGGCTACACAGTTGCCTTAAGAATTAACAAAGCCAAGGAAAGACAATAGCCACATAAACTGTCTTAACCAAATGGCAAACCTCTTACCAAAAAACTGGTACAATAACCATGAGACTTTCAAAACATATGTGCATAGTTTGCTGTCCATGGCAACATAAATGTAGTCTTAGAGAAAATAGACACAAGAAATGTGGGCAAAAGAAAGATCAAAAGGATGGAGGAGGATAATATCTATTTTCTCAGAGCGATGTTATCTCCCCTAGATGGAAGAAATCACTTGCTCCACCCTGGAAAGCAGAGCTATTGAAAAGTAAGGAGCATAAGTAAAATTATCCTCACAGTTTCTGCCTACAATTCAAGGCAAGGCTGTGGAGATGAAGCACAGAGAAGGTGGCAGCCTGGCTAGAAAGGTGAACCACAGATACTATTGTTTGACATAAGAAATGAAGGCCCTCAGATGGCAAGGCTGGAGTAACTCCTTTTTCAAAGCATCACATTGAACCACATGGATAAAGCAGAAGAGCTCAAGTATCATGACTGCTCTGCACCTCTCTGAGTTGGTTCTGGCATCTTTGTCATGGTTGTGAGGATGACTATCCTTTTCAAAACCAATGCATTTTATATAATATATAGAAGAAGCCTAAAAAACAATATCAGCTTGTTTGTACTCAACAGATTTGTGTGGGTTGTCCAGTTTCCTCTCCTATTTTCTTCCCTGACAGCCAATAGCTGGGTAGAAGAGACATAGGGAGGGGTTTAGGGTTTCTGTGCTTGGGTCAGAGGAAAATGATGAGGGTGAGAAGAAGCTGGATAGAGAAGGAAGTCAACATGGGTTAGATGAGTCATGAAATAATGGCCATGTGGATTGCCTCGTTGGAGTTAACAGCATCCTAGAAGAAACATAGCAAGTTTTATGATGGAATAATTGAATGGGAAATAGACATAATAGCATAGGGGATAATATCTTCTAGGCTCTTGTACTAATCAAGTCTTAATTAGGCTCTTGTACTAATTAAGACTTATTATAAATATAAAAATTGTATGTATCTTTTATCCAGGAACTAAATGGTTAAAGGTGGAGTAGAAACCCTGGGTTGGAATTAAAGTTTTCTACAACTGTTCTTATTCCTTTTCTGCTTCTGTAATTAAATATCCTGACAAAAGCAACTCGTATAGAAGGAGCTTATTTTGGCTTAATACTTGCAAACAACATCTGCAGCATTACAAATGACCCTTTCAGAGATCTCCTCCACACACCTTCATCTACACCATCATGAATATGTGCATTGATGTTATAACACCAACCTCTCACAGGGTCCTTGTTCTTGCTCTCTCGCCAAATCAAAATCTTCTTGGACACATATATATAGATTATACCATACCATATATAGATTATTCTCTTACAGATAGCTCTAATGTATTGACACATTTTATTCTCAATAGCAAAGTTTATATTTCTCCTTACAACTTTATGATGTGCTTAATTCTTTTCATTAAAATATGTGTTTCCTTTGCTTTCTTTATCTCTGGATTGAACATGGATGGCAAAAGTTGTCTTGGTTGAGGATAACATGCTCATCGCTTCATTTGTTCATCACAAAGGCTTACCTTTTGTAATTTTATCCTGTATCTAGCTTCTCATCTATTCCTCTTGGACTGCTAGTTCATTCCTTGTAGCATATATTTTCTACTTTAGCTTATCTAAAGACATCAACAAAATTTAATCCGTAGTGAGTGGCAAGGCTTCCCTAGTAAATTCTCACTCTTGTCATACCTCTGGAATCATTTACAGCCACATTTAGGTAATTAAAGGTCCTTTCCTTCACATTAACATTTCAAATTTTCTCAGAATTTATTTCAACTTAACTGCTTTTCAACTGAACTACTACAATTTTGCTAGCAGAAGTCAACCACATTATGCAAATTTGCAAATCCAGTGGCCACAGAAACATTGCTCCTTTGGTTTCCTGTCTTTTTTCTGTGAATCCCATCAGGTAATCTGGAAGATGAATCTGTGTGCACAATATTTGGATTAATTGCCTCCTGGTTTCTACTTGGCTTCAGCTAGCAGGATGTTATTAGATGACCAGAGGCCAAGATGACAATAAATTGGTGGGCATCCCTAATATTTTACCTTTCTTTTTCTGTATACACTGTATGCATTGAGAGTATGCTTGGGCTACTGATACTTCTATTTCAACAGAGTGCTCTATAGAAAGTTTCTTTCACCTGCCAAGAGGTTCTGTCAAACTCATCAACATCTGATAGCTTTGGGTCTATGGATAGTGAAGAGAGAGTACTGTTTCTTTTATGGTGCCTTATATCTGAGCATACATTTTAAAAGAGTTATTTTATAAACTCTGCTTGACTTACACTAATTTGCACACATTACCAATCTTTTAATTGCTTGCCAGGATTGGTGATGTGTACAGATTAGCAGCCATATTTCTGTTCTTTCTTTCCTGCAGTATTGACAGAATTTGATATTTCATAAAATATTTGCTTCCAATGGCTAAGGTGACTGCAAATTTCTTTTCATCTTAGTTCATTGATCCCTTCCGAGTGTCTCTGGTTAGGTCTCCCTTTTGCATCCCACTTTTGAAATCCCACTGAAATGTCTTAATCTTTTTTTTTTTTTTTTATTAGAGAATTTCTTCATTTACATTTCAAGTGTTATCCCCAAAGTCCCCTATACCCTCCCCGCGCCCTGCTTGCCTCCCCTCCCACTCCCAATACTTGGCCTTGGCATTCCCCTGTACTGAGGCATATAAACATTGCTAGACCAAGGGCCTTTCTTCCCGAATAATGGCCAATTAGGCCATCTTCTGATACATAATGCAGCTAGAGACATGAGCTCTGGGGGTTCTGATTAGTTCATATTGTTATTCCATCTATAGGGTTGCAGACCCCTACAGCTCTTGGGGACTCTCTCTAGTTCCTACATTGGGGACCCTGTGTTCTGCCCTATAGATGATTGTGAGCATCCACTTCTGCATTTGTCAGGGACTGTCAAAGCCTGCCAGAAGACAGCTATATCAGGGTCCTTTCAGCAATATCCTGCTGGTGTATGCAGTAGTGTCTGCGTTTGGTGGCTGATTATGTGATGGACCACCCTGTTGGGGCACTCTCTGGATGGAATAGAATTGAAGACCCAGAAATGAACCCAAACACCTTGGGTCACCTTATCTTCGACAAGGGAGCTAAAACTATCCAGTGAAAAAAACACAGCATTTTCAATAAATGGTGCTGGCACAACTGGCGGTCAACATGCAGAAGAATGCGAATTGATCCATTCCTTTCTCCTTGTACAAAGCTCAAGTCTAAGTGGATCAAAGACCTCCACATTAAACCAGAGACACTGAAATTCATAGGGGAGAAAGTTACGAAAACCCTTGAAGATATGGGCACAGGGGTAAAATTCCTAAACAGAACACCAATGGCCTGTGCTGTAAGACCTTATAAAATTGCAAAGCTTCTGTAAAGCAAAAGATACTGTCAATAAGACAAAAAGGCCACCAACGGATTGGGAAAGAATTTTTACCAATCCTAAATCTGATAGGAGGGTAATATCCAATATTTACAAAGAGCTCAAGAAGCTGAACTCCAGAAATAAAAATAACCCCATTAAAAATGGGGTACAGAGCTAAACAAAGAATTCTCAACTGAAGAATGCCAAAGGGCTGAGAAGCACCTTAAAAATTTTTCGAAATCCTTAATCATCAGAGAAATGCAAATCAAAACAACCCTGAGATTCCACCTCACACCAATCAGAATGGCTAAGATAAAAAATTCAGGTGACAGAGGATGCTGGCGATGATGTGGAGAAAGAGGAGCACTCCTTCATTGCTGGTGGGATTGCAAGCTGGTACAACCACTCTGGAAATCAGTCTGGCGGTTTCTCAGAAAACTGGACATAGTACTACCGGAAGATCAAGCAATACCTCTACTGGGCATATACCCAGAAGATATTCCAACTGGTAATAAGGAAACATGCTCCACTATGTTCATAGCAGCCTTATTTATAATAGCCAGAAGCTGGAAAGAACCCAGATGTCCCTCAACAGAGGAATGGATACAGAAAATGTGGTACATTTACACAATGGTGTACTACTCAGTTATTAAAAACAATGAATTTATGAAATTCTTGAGTAAATGGATGTATCTGGATGATATCATCCTGAGTGAGGTAACCCAATCACAAAAGAAGTCACTTATTATGCACTCACTGATAAGTGGATATTAGCCCAGAAACATAGAATACCCAAGATGCAATTTCCAAACTACAAGAAAATCAAGAAAGACCAATGTGTGGATACTTCATTCCTCCCTATAATAGGGATTAAAATATGCATGGAAGGATGTGCAGGGACAAAGTTTGGAGCTAAACGAAAGGAAATGTCTTACTTTTGAGCGAGTTCTGTTTTCTCATTTGTTGGGAAGCTGTAAAGTATCTGTCTTTGTGACTTGCTTCAATCCTTTGACTTTCCAATGACATCTGTTTATGTTAATAACATTTTGTTTCTAGTTTTATTAAATGTAGATCTTGAAGCTCAAACTCTGTACAATGTATTTTCCCAATAGAAAATTATAAGTATGTCAAAAGAAATAACAAAACTTTCCTTTATTTTGTTTTCCAGTTGCCCGTGTTTCAGTAAATACTGTGAGTATCTGACCCACTGCTGGGTCCAAATTGTCTTTGAGGACATTTAGACATGTTTACTTACCTTACAAGTGAGATTTTCTTATGTATTCATAGTCTGGAGCCTAATCCTAGCACCTCACACATTCTCAAGAAGCATACTAACACTGAGCCATTGAAGAGGCAAAATATTTGCTTCCAGCACTCCTCTTGGCACAAGCCCCTGCACCAAGTTTATCAGCAACACTACCCCATACCCCCTGCAGCCAGCACTCCATCCAGCACAGCTGTTTCCTGTCATTGGAGAAAACAGAAAATTAATGTCCAAGATACAATTTGCAAAACACAAGAAAACCAAGAAGAAGGAAGACCGAAGTATGGATACTTCATTCACCCTTAGAGTAGGGAACAAAACACCCATGGAAGGAGTTACAGAGACAAAGTTTGGAGCTAAGATGAAAGAATGGACCATCCAGGGGCTGGTGAGATGGCTCAGTGGGTAAGAGCACCCGACTGCTCTTCCGAAGGTGATAAGTTCAAATCCCAGCAACCACATGGTGGCTCACAACCATCCGTAGCGAGATCTGGTGCCCTCTTCTGGAGTGTCTGAAGACAGCTACATATAATACTTACATATAATAAATAAAATAAATCTTAAAAAAAAAAAAAAAAAAGAATGGACCATCCAGAGACTACCCCACTGGGGGATCCATCCCATAATCAGACACCAAACCCAGACTCTAGTGCATATGCCAGCAAGATTTTGCTGAAAGGACCTTGATATAGCTATCTCGAGAGAGGATATGCCAGTGCCTGGCAAATACAGAAGTGGATGCTCACAGTCATCTATAGGATGGAACACAGAGCCCCCAATGGAGAAGCTAGAAAGTATCCAAGGAGCTGAAGGAGTCTGTAACCCTATAGGTGGAACAACAATATGAACTAATCAATACCCCCAGAGCTTGTGTCTCTAGCTGCATATGTAGCAGAAGATGGCCTAGTTGGCCATCATTGGGAAGAGAGACCCCTTGGTCTTGCAAATT
This sequence comes from Mus minutoides, assembly GCA_902729485.2. Taxonomy (NCBI): domain Eukaryota; kingdom Metazoa; phylum Chordata; class Mammalia; order Rodentia; family Muridae; genus Mus; species Mus minutoides. The sequence continues at coordinate 140,198 of LR751147.1, read as the reverse complement.
TTATATGCCCCAGTACAGGGGAAAGCCAGGGCCAAGAAGTGGTAGTGGGTGGGCGGGGGAGGATATGGGGTACTTTTGGGATAACATTTGAAATTTAAATATAGAAAATATTTAATAAAAGAAGAAAAGCAAAACAAGACAAAACAAGACAAAACAAAACAAAACAAAAAACAGTCATAACAGCTGCGGCAAGCTTGCATCAGGAAAGAATGCACTGATCACTGATAATGGGATAAGTTATCCTTTCCCAGTTCAAAGAGGTCCTTTTCCAGATGTATGGTTCCTCCTTGCTATCTGAATAAACATTATCAGTTTGAAGGATAGAATTTCTTTATCCCTCTACACAATCATGCAATGCCATGTCTCAAAAGCCCAGCTTGTGCGTTTTCCCTATATAAGCTGAGAGTAGCATTTCTAACCTGTCACACAGGGAGGGTTGTGTCCCAGGTAATTCATTTTCACTCTAAAATTTTAATATCAAGTTAGTTGCTTATTTATTCTTTTAAATTTAGATCTTATGTCTTTTGCCTTTCCCAAAATTTAAGACTCCTACAAGAAAAATCCTTCCTGACTTTTTCTCCTCTATAGTATCCAAATACATTAATTGTATCTTTTCTAGATGATGATCTAAAATAATTGATATTCATTAACTAATTGAGAAGGTCTTGAAATATATGGGTCACATTATAAGAAATGTTTATGTTGATAAGATGACTCAGTGGATAGAGGTGCTTGCTGTAATCCTTGACTAACTTACCTGAACATGATCCCACAGGCTCACATGGTGGGAGGAGAAAAATAACTACTGGAAGTTGTCATCTGTCCTTTACGTTTAATAAAAAAGGTAAAATGCAGTTTTAATAGTTTAAATACTTTTATCAAAGTTTATTTATTTTAAGTATAAATACTTATACTATATCCTCTGCTATATACCTGAAAAGTCTGTGAAAAAACTTAATTGTAGTCTGGCAGAAACTGAGAAAGGCCAAACAGTCTTTGTGAAATGAAGTTCAGTAAAAATGTATTGATTACTTAATCACTTCTTGTCCAAGTTGACTTTTCCAAAGCTAAACTGCTCTTATTCATTGCCATCTTTGATACCAACATTGGCTGTTAGATTGTTCTTTTTATTGAGCCAGTGTCTATAGTATCATATTATGTAAACATAAAAGTCATAGTCTTGCCTTCTAGGAGTTCTCTCTATCACACCAACTACTTTTCTTATGAGTTTTCTTGACTTCTGCTCAATGATGTCATCAGCAAACATATTAATATATTAGATACACTCTAAGACAATGTGTTTGTATGGTTTGCTTGAACCAATAGAATATTATTAATTGTGAAGTTAGAATTGAACTTTGATGGTTATGCTCACATACCTATTCCTCTGCATAGATCTCCATTTATAAGATAATTTATATTGGTGGAAAAATAATCACTTTAAAATTAAGATACACCTTCAAAATACCATGCAAACAATTAAGATACCTAATAATACCTAACAATTAAAGATTTATCTAATAATTCCATGCAAACAATTTAGTTATAAATGTTTCAAAATTAATGTACTTCTTTCCAAAGCTTAGACATGGATGACTGTTTGAACTTCATTAAAAGAGGCATAATATTGTGAATTTAATATCTCCAAATGAGCCTATATAAGTCACTATACTTGTGTGTTTTAAAAATACACAATAATCTTGCAACACCATTCCCTATTCCTACCATAAACCCCTTTGTATAGATTCACAGTAAGTAGTGTGTATTTCTATACCAGACAATGGATTTGTCTTGCTTGAACAAATGGAATATTATTAATTAGGAAGTTAGAATTAATTGTACTCGAATGGTTATGCTTACCCACCTATTCCTCTGCATTTGCCGAAGAAGAGACAGTCTTGAGAATCAGAGTAAGACATGCAAGAGAAAGATCAATGCAAACACACCCACAGCCCTCAGGAAAGTCAAGGAACTAATCAATAGGCCTGCAGTATGACACTGAGCTACACATGTGAAAGATAATAAATGTTCCCTCTGGCATGGTTCTGACATTTGTTACTTACTGTTATGTGACCGGCTAATTTATCCATTGGTGATTCTCAAATGTGGGAAGTGTTTGATCACTCTAATGTCTATGAGATTTCTTGTACTTGCCAATATCCCAGACAGAAGACCTACCTTGAATACCAGGAGTGGACACTCTTGGGTACACAGTACTTGATTGGTCCAGACTTATAATATCTTAGAATCTATTTTCTAGAGACATGTATCACCAATATCTTAATAAATGTTCTATTTCTGTGAAAAGAAAACCTGATTATGGCTGTCCTTATAATAAAAAAAAAAAACATTTAACTGGGGCTTGCTTACAGTTTCAGAGGTTTAGTTCATTATCAGCATTGTTGGAAGCCTCGTGGCATGGAGGTAGTCATGGTGATAGAGAAGGAACTGAGAGTCCTACATCCAAATTCAAAGGCAGAAGTAAGATAGAGCCACTGGAGCTGGCTTAGGCTTTTAAAACCTCAAAGCCTACCCCAGTGACACACTTCCTCCAACAAGACCACACCTACTTCAGCAAGTGCACACCTCTTAATTCTATCAAATAGTGTTAGTCCATACGCATGTAAATAGAACCTATGAGGACCATCCTTATTCAAACTACCACAGTGATATTATTTTTCAGTTATTTTAAGCATTTTTCTATTGTTTCTAATATTGAATGAATATCAGAGGACAGGAAATCATTACATTTATAATTCTGCTAACTTGAGCATGTTGAAATGTTCAGAAACATAAAAGGAAATTCAGAATAAATAAAAATATTTATTTTTATAATTTTTTTCTATAAAATGAAGATTGAGTTTAAAAATAAGGAAGATATCTCATCAACATAGAAGCTACATATATTTCCAGAAACATGGAATTTCTAAGGTGTAGTGAATGTTCTTAAGGACTTATGGTAGTCTTACACTCCCCTACACCACAACTTCCTCATCCTGCCTGGGATCAAGGCTAGGCCAAATTCCATTTTCCACCCATAGGAACATTCTTGAGTAAACAATTCTCAGAAAAAACTGAAGAATGAACTGACTGGTAGTCACCTGATCCTCAGGAAAGTCCCAGATAAAGTTCAAATGAGTGTCATGCTTACTAGCCAAAATAGCAAATATGTATGAACTATAACCTTGCTGATGCAACCTGTGCCCCTAAAACGTATAAAAACTGCTTGTAAATAAATGCTTGCTTTTGTCTCTTTGTCTCACTTAGGGTCATCTTGAAGTAATTATCACTGACTGAGGGGCGGGGTCTTACAGTAGCTTTTGTTGGCTAGGTTATATATCAACTTCCCATAAGATAAAGTCATGTAGAGGAAGAAACCTCAATTGAGAAAATGCCTCCAAAGACTCAGGCTATACGGAAGCCTGTAGGGCATTTTCTGCCAAGGACCAACCTTAGCTTGAAGAGGAGTCCCGATAAAGGAATGTCTGGGAGCAGCAAAACAAATAACTAGAAGTCAACTTGTGGATCCAAGCTATTGATCTATGTTCTGCTCAAGACAGTGGTCCAGATTGCTCTCTCTAGGTTCTGCTTAAGACAGCTTTCTCTTGCCATTTTAAAACTTCTCTGGAAAACTCCTCTCTTGCCCATCAAAAGCTCAGTCCTTCATTTACATATCAATTCATCTATTACCTCGGGTTCCTTTTCAATTATCCCTTGAATCAGCATCCCTGGAGTCCAGACCCTGGATTCTTAGAAAGACACACTAAGCAAGCACAGACAATAAGATAGCTGGGTGGGACCCAGTATTGAAATGATCATTCCTACCACACTTGGGCCTGAATGTAAACTTCCTCTGTCCCAGGCTTACCTTGAACTCAAGATTCTTCCTGCTTTTGTAAAAAAACAACAAAAACAAAATCTTAGTTGGCTGAGATCTTGCCCTTTCTTGTACTCCCTGAAACTCTTTTTCAGTCTTTTTCTGATAAGCTGACTCACAAGGCAACTGCTTTTTTTCCACTAGATCTGTGAAACTCCTTATACAATTCATATTGCATCTTTTTATTTAGCATATTTCAGAAATTATATAATTTTGAATTCATGTTCTCAGTGTTCTTTCTCACAGCCTTAAGGGCAGTCCTGAAGAACACAGCCTTCTCCCATTTTGCTGAGTCATTAGAAACACGCTTGCCTCCTGGACCATGCTGTCTCTGGTTATCCTGGGTCATTAACCTTGCCCCAGAAGAAGTTCCTTGAAGGAACAAGGTGAAAATTATCATATAAACAAGCCTGAAGTCTACAGCAACCATCAATTCTCATGGAGGCACAAACCCTGCTGGCTTTGTTCCAGAGACAGAAACTATGGCACACTGTGCCTTATACATGGCCAAACAGAACTCAACAATTTTCTTAATTAATGATTGATGTGGAAGTCAATTGTGAGGGATGCCATCCTTGTGTCACTGGGGTATACTCTGGTCCTGGCTTTTATAAGAAAACATGCAGAGAAAGCCATGAAGATCAAGCTAGTAAGCAGCACCCTTCCCTCCATTGTCTCTGTATCATTTCCTCCCATCATGATTCTTGCCCTTTTAGAGTGCCTGTCAATATCTAAATAGAGAAATGTATTAAATCAACAAAATGTAACTGAAAAAAATATTAGCTCATGGGGGTTGAAGAGATAGCTCAGTGGTAAGAACACTGCTTGTTTTTGAGAAGACTCTGGTTCATTTCAATATGGCAGTTCCCAATGGTCTGTAACTCTAGCTCCAGAGAATCTGGTACCATAGCACAGACATACATTCAGGAAAAACATCAATACACATAAAAATAAGTATATTTTAAAAATTAGCCCATAGATACTTTAGGTAATTACTAGTTAAAACTCCTATGGTGTATATTTACTAAAACATGCTTCCAATAGTCACTCAGGGAGGCTCATAACCAGTGATTCTTTCACTTGTGACTGATAGCCATGATTTGTATGAATATGCAGAATTACAGACTGAATAACATTCATTTTTAAAAAAAAAAAACTGTTATATGTAGCCATTTCACTTTTTCTAGCATTTATGTGTATAACTAAGGGGAGTAATGAGCCAGAACAGATTTTAAGACTTCACTGTCTCTTTAGCTCAGAAACCTACATCTGTAGTCTGACACCAGTTCCTTAAAGATATCATTAACTGATTTACAAAACAACAGAAGGCATCAAGTTTTACTGCTGGTCCGCGAATTACAATATTAAATTATATATTAAAAAGGTATTAGGAACGCAACATTCTGGAATAAGCACCATAGTTATATCACATCACTTTCCATTTTAATTAGCATATAAATGAGCAAAGATGACCAACATCCTGACAGAGCTGCCACTTGCCATGCTAACTGTCCAGATGCCTGGGAAGCAGATTGTAGAAAATGCAAACTGATGAGCCTGCAGGATGATCTCTGCTTGTTTGGGGATTTAGAAGTGTGGAGATAGTTTTTAGAATATTAGGCATACACAAACCAATGTTTTTTTTTTTCTCAATAGATCCTTTGAAAATATGTTTTAAAATATCAGGGAATTAAGTACATAAAAGTGTGGGCATACTTAGCCCATTGCCAAATGTACAGAGATTTAAAGTAACATGTTACATTCAATAAGTTGTGATTAGCTAGGCTTGCTGCCAATTACAGGCTTTAAAGAGAAAAGGCAGGGCAAAATATGATGCAGAGACTGTTAGTGGAATGTTCCAGAGATGTTCTAGCTCTGGTCAGGTATTAATCATAGCAGGCATTGGCCACATCTATATTTGTCATGAAGAACAACATCATTATAAAGTTGTAGCAGAAACACAAGAATATCACAATTCTAGGAGATCAGACAACATCTCAGTGACAGTTTATCAAAATTAAGGCAAAATAACAGTGACGACAAAATATTTTATCCACTGAGCCATCTCCCTGCCTCAGCAGTAGAAACACAGGAAGAGTCCCATCAAGGGCGGTCCATGATTAGACTAGTAGCCCTTGTTAATGGGTAGAATACGGGAGTTAGCTGAATAGGACAATAAAATCAACCAAAAAAATAGACTTCTACCTTAGAAACAGAGCCTTTATCATTAACTAACATAAGAACCTAGGAGAGGAGAAGGCTACTGGCAGACATGTTCTGACTGAGTTACACAGAGGGTGTCCTGGTAGCAATGACCAAAGAGTATTTTTTTTCTCAGAGCCTTGGCCTGCTGACACCAGGCACAATAGTTTTTACTGAGCACCGTAGTGACTGAAGGCAAAAGTCTGTTTCCACCATGAAAAATCCTGTGAAGCAAAAGCAAGGTAGTCCAAGAAGAGTAATTTGGACACATGGAGTTTAGACATAAATGGATCTGGAGAATACAATCTGATTTTCATTGCTCATGATATCAAAACATCAGAAGAATGTGAACTCAGGAGTGGACCCAGCATCACCTGCACAGCCTCTGGTCAGAATCCATCTGCTTTTGGAGTGATCCTGGGGAAACAGCTCCTCTCCCAGTTATTTCTCTCAATCCCATTGTTCCCCTCTCCTTTAAACTAAGTTCAATTTTCCATTTCATTTCTACAGGGCACTCATATGTGAACAAGAGTTTCACTGAAAACATTACCAAACTGAATCTCTTGCTGCTGATAGTTTCATAATTACTCTAGAAAGAGTTCAATGCAAGTAGCCATCAGAGAAATGCAAAGTTAAATCACTTTGTGGTCTATCACACCCAGTCAGGATGACTCACCTTAGGAAAACAGTGACAAGGAACGCTTATGACTCACTCATGGAAAGCTGTGGAAGTCAGTATGGTGATTACATAAAACACTAAAAATACAATTACTGCATGACCCAGGTATATCATATCATTCCTGGGTATAGGTAAGAAGCATTCCACATAAACATACCACAGGGTTAAGGATAGGATGTCAGGAGGGACAGGAAGGGGGAGGACTCTTATATTTTGTAGCACAAGAAACATTTGAACTACATGTTGTTGATCCTTGTTTGCACAGGTACATTGTGGATAACTCAGTACATAAAAATTGCTAAAGGTTTGTTTACTCTGAGTTAATCTTTCAGTAACATGGCATCTTGGTAAGAATGTCAGGCTAAGTAGCCTGGGAGTACAAAAATCCAGCTGCACAATGAGAGATGATTACCAAGGAGAAATCTGGAAGGTTTTAGGAGAAAAGCACTAGGACTGTAATACTCGGAGATAAAAGCTGACCATCTGAGCAGAGGAAATGGGGCAAGCTTACCTATAAAGTTAGTCAGCTGGAGATGAAGAAAAGATTGAATTTTGCAATTGTTAATCTTGTCTTCTCAGATTAAAAATCAAATTTCTGCCTTTGCTCATGGTATCTGTGATGAAAAGAAGAATGGGCTCCAGTATTCTTATTGTAAGACTTGCATGTTTCTGGAGTCCCGTGGAGCTATATGTGGATCTATGAATTAGTTGGTACCTAGGTACTGGTATATAAACTCAGGTTCTCTCACTTGTGCAGTAAGTTCTGTTTACATCGATCCAAACTCCTAGGCTCAGTATATGTTGCTTAATCATCTGCTTGTGCTTTGCTCAAATACTTTAAGTCAAATCCATGCATAACTTCTCCAGGAGAGAATGAACAGAAACGATTCCTTGGTTAGTGATCAGTTTTGCATATTGGGATAAAGTTTCTTATGCTGTGTTTAAAAGGATCTCACTAGTGGCATGACATTTAGAGAGCTGCTTTCATTTTACATTTACTTCATCTGATATTTAAGCAATCAGCCAAATTCTGTCAAGTGAGAGCTCTACAGAATTCCAGTGAATGAGGTGACGATAGAATTCCAAGTACCGTAATTTTTGAAATCTATTTGTAATGAGATGTTTTTTTGGGGGGTAAGATAGTCATAATACAGAAAATGACTACTTAGAAAGTAAAAGCCACATTTCAATGATTTCAAAGCATCAAAATGAAGCAAAATTCTCTAAATATAATAATTTTAAGGATTATGTATCATTAGTATAATCTTTTTATGCATCAATAAAATTCATTAAAATCTTAATGCTAAAAAGGAGGAAAATTATATTCTTCCAATAAGGATTATGTTAATTCCAGCAACCCCAAACTTGGTAATATCTTTCTACTGAAGCCTGTTAAAAATGCAGATATCTATGCAGTGCTAACTTATGTGTACCTAAACATGTTCTCTTATGAAACTTAGAGTAGTCTTAATTCCTTTTCAAGGAACAAAACTCAGACTTTTTGTTGTTGTTGTTGTTATTTTGATGATATAAATCAGGGAACTTGTAAGGATTACAGTATGTGTCAGGGTGATAATGTTAAACCACACGTGTGTCAGAGGAAGGGTTAGCACGGGTATTAGTAGCTTCATTCATATCTAGTAAACAGAATCTCAGAAGCAGAATGAAATAATTTGCTAAATAAAGGATGAGTCTGTTCTTTGAAAGATGTTTTTTCTTTGTTGTTCACTTATGAAATAAAGACTAAAGGAAACGTTTTCTCTGAGAATTTAGCATCAAGATTATAGCAGATAGAGCCTTAACAAGAGAAGCAATGTTTTTTAGCAAAATATTTAATTAAATGTGAACTCCTATTTTAAGAATTCAGAGAGCTACATGAATAGAGAATGAAATTTGATTCTTACATTACACAAAAACAAACACAGAATGGATCAAAACCACAATTGCAAGAGAACTACACATTTTAGTAAAGTATTCAGAAGAAAACAGAAAATGAAAGTTTCAGGTCTGGATTTATTTATGATCTCTATGCTAGTATCTCTTCTCTGTAGGAGACCCTAATGTCTGCGTGCTAATGACTCTAGAAAGAAAAACTTAAAATCTTTAATTAGAAGTCATATCAAAAATATGTAGTAGTTTTTTTTTTAAGAGCCAGTAAATTCAATACACTAAGGATATTTAATGAAAGACCAAATGTACGGCTGTGTGACTGATTCACAAATTAGAAAACAAATTAGTGGTTTTTTCCCCCAAATTGTAGACCAAAGTAATTTTCAACCAGGTTGAAATTAAATTCAGTTTTTCTTCTGTTGACTTTCACTGTGTGTAGATATTGACTTATTTTCATCTAATTTATTTTAAATTATGTAAAACCTTACTATTTTTCTGGACTCAAAAATCATGAGGCATGCTAAATTTATCCAAGTGTAACATTCATTCCTGTTCTTATTGCCCCTACCACCCAAACTTTACTGGCTTCTTTAAGCTGCCCCCATTCTTCCAACAAACAAGCAAAAAATATATATGACAACCTGGCCCAATGCATGTGCATGACAAATAATGAATATGATATTTCAAAGAAAAAAGGTGTTTGACAGAAACACATCATAAACATTTTTATTCACTTGCATTGTCCATTCAGAAAAGTACCTAGAGGGCTGGGGAGATGGCCCAGAAGGAAAACACTTGTCATTCAATTGTGATCACCTGAGTTTAGATCCCCAGCACCCATGAGAAAGCTGGTTGAAACAATACATATATGAATATTTGGTTATTATAACACAAAATGTTTCCACTAGGCTCTTGTGGCACTGTCTGGGAATGTTCTGAAACTTTAGGAGGAAAAGGCTTGATGAAGAAAATACTCACAGCAGTAGACTTTGAGAATTTACAGTCTTGTACCATTTTACTTTTTTATCTCACTCTCTGAGTCCTGTATGTAGATGGATTTGTGATTGTTCACAGTCTGTTTCTGCCTCTGTGCCTTCTGAGGCGTTTCTCATATACTCACTGCCATGATAGACTTTATAAGTCTAGTTCCATAGCCAAACTATGTTCTTGCTGTTGAAAATGGCTTTGGCCATGATATCATGTTACAGGAAGAGAAAGTGAAGTAGTGCAACATCTGAAATTCTAATACTCATAAAACATGTTAAGAAAAAACACAGGACACTCCCTGAAGCCTGTTGGGCACTAGTCTAGTAAATGTAGAAAACAACAACAACTAAATTAATCATGTTTCAAGTACATTGAAAGTCACAGACCAACACCAGAGAGTGTCTTCTTACCTCAACATTTATGCAGCACACATTCTACATACACACACATACACACATACACACATACACACACACACACACACACACACACACAGATACAAGCATACCCCCACACTCACATGCACACACATATACTCATACATACACACATATACATTTACCCATTATCCACACACTGACATACATACATTTACACACAGATTACGTGTGCATTTATGATTGTGCTAAACACCAAATGCAAGTATGTGAGGAAGAGATATTTGGATGTTCCTTCCTATTTTAACCCAAAATGCTTATAAATACATACATCTTCAAATAACGTCAGTACATGCAATGCAGAGAGTAACACATATATTTTCAACTGTTTAATTGATTTACTATGAAGACCTTGTACTCACACCTGTGCACCTGTGTATCTTCCTGGATGGCATTGCATAGTTTCCCTCATTCTCCACCAAAGCAGTCTTTGCATCCAGTAACAAGCTAGATGTGCCCAATGCACACAGAACTATGGTACTTTGGCTCGAGAGTTCTTGTATAAAGCTCAACTTTAAGTGTTCTTTAAATATTTTAAAGTCTGCTTACTAAATTATTTAAACAATTTTATAGCCAGTAATCAAGACCAGTGTTTTGTTTGTTTTGGTTCTGGTCACTTATATGCACTCAGAGTAGAGCAGTGGGGAAAAATCCTAGGTCCAGTATTTCTCTGCTGACTAAACCTTGCTTAAGCTCAATTTCTTCATATGTCCATGAAAACAATGAAATTTTTCTCTTAGCTTTGTTGTCAGGATAACATTACTATAATTGGAAGACAAATACTAATATTCAAAAATGGTCTTCATACTTAATAATACAGACATTCTTATGGGTCTTACACTGTGAACTACTCTGACAACAAAGGTTCACTGTTAGAAAGACAAAATCACAAATCCTTTACTGATATTGATCTCTCTGACCATGCTCAAAGCATACTTGGTATTAATTAAGGGATGTTTCTATTCTAATTTGTTTTTCTTTAACTGTAATAAACATTACCATGGCCCAAAGAAACCAAGATAAGGAACAGATTCATTTCTTCTTACACCTCTAAATTACAACCTATAAATGAGAGAAGTCAGGGGAAGAATTCTAGCAGCAATGCAAGCAGAGACTATAGAACAGCACTGTTTACTGGCTCACTCCCTGATTGTGCTCAGTAGGAATAGTACCACCCATGGGGGGGCTGGCCCTCCCACATATATAAAGAAAATCTCTTATGGATATGACCCCAAACCAAATTGACCTGGCAACTACTCACTTGAGTTTTGCTCTTCTGGTGAATTTAGATTGTATCTTGTTGACAATAAATACTAATAGCTTAGATTTGATGGACATCCTTTCAAAGAACAACTTCTTGACACAGATTAAATCACTATTGCAAATAATCAACCTTAGAGAAAAATAAATGTGCTATGATTCTAAGATAATTAAATATCTAAATCATACTGTATAAGTGTGGATAGGGTTTGCATTTCACAGAGGCCTCAGAAAGAGTAGCAATTCCTGGAAGTATGGAGCTTTCTCTTTCCAAAGTGCCTATGATTATCACATGCTCACAGTTGAATGGATTGTATTTGTGATGGACATATAAAGCCTTTCAAGATATTTTCATCCTTTGTGCTAATTGCTTTGAGCTATTCCTGTGGAAGACAACAGTTTATATTGCTCATGTTTCATCTGATGTAAGAAATACTACGCAATATGTGTTTTTAACTTTTAAGAAATTATAGGGTTTCAATGCCTGGCAAACATGGAGGTGGAAGCTCACAGTCAGCTATTAGATGGAACACAGGGTTCCCAAGGTAGAAGGAGCTAGAGAAAATACCCAAGGAGCTGAAGGGGTCTTCAACCCTCTAGGTGGAAGAATAACCATGAACTAACTAGTACCCCCTGAGCTCATGTATTTAGCTGCATATATAGAAGAGGATGGCCTATTTGGCCATCAGTGGGAAGAGAGGCCCCTTGGTCATGCAGACTTTATATGCCCCAATACAGGGGAACGCCAGGGCCAAGAAGTGGGAGCGGATGGGTAGGGGAGCAGGGCCAGGAGGGGGGAGGGTATAGGGAACTTTCTGGATAACACTTGAAATGTAAATGAAGAAAATATCTAATAAAAGTTGAAAAAAAAAAAGAAATTATAGGGTTTCAAACATACAATTGTTTTCCCAAAAGTTTCCTGTGTATATACTATAGCTAAAAATACTTAGAGACTATTCTACTGAAAAATATATACACTCTGGACAATAGTATGAAAACATTGTAGAAAGGGCAGGGAAGAAACATCTTTTAAAACCCTATATCAACTAAGCTTGTGAACAGATCTGTAAAATGCATACAACATGAGAAAATATTAAATTACTAACTACTACCTTGCAAAAAAAGACCTTCGGTTAGTTCATAGGAACGTCATAGATATGACTATTGGAGTGCTCAGAATATTTCTTTAAATAACATGATCTACATCAGCATTTATAGATCATATTACCTAATTTTAATACTGAGGTCATAGTATAAATAGTAAATTATAATGCATTCAATTTTCAACATAGATTTGCCTGTTCATTTACTCTTCCTGCCACCCTCAAAGATATCAAACAGCTAGACCAAAAAGCCTGATAGGAAATCTAGGTCACATGTATTTGTTTCTGCCATGAGCCACTTGACAGATTGACAGGTAGATATACAACAATACCTGCCTTTTGCATTTTGGTAATTTAAAATGTACAGGGATATGAACATATGACCACATTACCATGGCAATAAATGTGCTAGGCTCTGACCTCATTCAGTGTGAGTCTTTGGGAGAATTCCATGCAAGTGACTAGGCTGAAGGTCAGGCCTGCTATTTTATCATATCAATTATGGCATTCAGTTGGAGGAAACACTAAATTTTCTATAAAAAATGTTACTACTTTTTTTTTCCTGGCCCACAATAGCACATGTTCTCTGAATGCTAAATGAGTAAATAAATCCATTTATGGAGCACTGCACAACCCCTTGCTTTTATGGATATTGACATATGATTCTATAAGCCCCCAGGAACCTGAAAATCTGCTCAAATTCTGAAAAATATAAAATTAAGAATAAAGACTAATCTGTTCCACATGCCAGCTCATCTATTCTTTACTGATATAGCCAATAAATCAGGAAGAATGGCTTCCTCATTTTAAAAAAGTCAGCATGATTCCCAGTTTGCAAGAAGTAAATGCCAAAGAAATACTGGCAGAGGACTCTGTGGGGCAAAGTTAGAACAAATGCTTGGTTTGTGATACTAAACTTTATTTCCATGTTTAATTTACAAGGATTTGGATCTTTTGAGTCACCGAGATGAATGTATAGGAATACAAATATGTATTAAATGCAGTTGCTTCTCAACTTACAATGGTGTTATGCTTAGCAAACCCATGGTAAGTGACAGGTATCATTGTTAGCAATGCACTAAACTGATGTACTTTACCAATGGCATACCTAAGCAGCCAGGTTTCTCCTCAATGATCACATGCTTGACTGACTGCTGAGACTTGTACTATGTACTCCCTTCACCCACATCTTTGAGAAAAGTCTGATTCATATTGCTACTATTCCAATAAAAGATCTGAACTCAATATTTAAAGAGTAGTTTCTGCCAAAAGCATATCATTTTCTACTTATTGTACTGCTCAAATATCACAAGTCAATCTTTAGCAGGTTTGACTTTCAGCCTAGGCATATGCATGGAATTCTTCCATTGACTTACAGATAAAGAGGTCAAAAATCAGTATATTTATCACCATGGTAATGCACTGGCATGTTTATAGCCCTGCACATTTTTGAATGCCAAAATGCAAGACTTTGTGGTTAATTGTCTGCTTAAATTGCTTGTACAAAATACTGTCATTGAACCTAGAGTCCTCAGTTTTGGATAGTGCTGACGGTTCCCATCTCTGCCTGACAGTTCTGGGGTTACAGGGACATGAGGCCATTTCCAGCTCTTTCCTATGTGCTGATAATCCAAACTTAGATCTCCTTCTTGGCAAAGCCAGAATTTTACCCACTGAGCCATCCTCTCCCAATAATGCACAAATCTTAAAATCTACTTTTTCCCATAGTCTTTAAGTATCTTAGCTGATACATGCAGCAAATGTATTTTGTACCTATTATGCCATTCCATTTGGATGCATAAATCCCTCCTTTCAAATAATTTTACTAAAATTTTGGTTTATCTTATTTTTCTGTGTTAATAAATTATCTTGTCCTAAAATGACTAATGGTTTTTATTCTGTAATGAATGTTTTAAGCTATTGCATTATGCCTTAAAGTGCTGTCTTTGCTTTCCCAGGATACGAGATTACTCGAGTGTGTTTAATGCTGCTTGACAACATGACATGACATAGAATAACCTATAAGACAAAACTAAAACTCCACATTTGCAAGTCAAATAAATATTGAACAAATAATTTACCTTTGTAACTAGATCATCAAGCCATGCCTACAATACCAGCAAAGAAAATAACTATTTTATTATAATACACCAAACAACTTAACTTCCTTGCCTTGAGGTTGCTGTTGGTTGGTTGTTTTACTAACTGAAGTGTCTCTTCTTGATCTGAGTTGATTTATTCTTTGCTGTTGACTGGAAACATTTTCAGTGTTGGCTAGGGGTATCCAATGCAAAATAAACAACAAAACTGAGAAGAAAAATGACTGCAGCACAGATTTTAAGAAACACATTTTCCTGCTCACTGATCCCCTTTTATCCTCTGCCCATATGTTTCTATGTTGCAGTTTTATCTCTTCCACACTTATGGGATGTCTTGGCAAGGGAAATGAATTCTGATGAGACAGTCTTGGTGGGATTCCAGACCGTTTTTATTTCAGATAGCAAACATAGGACCTGCCTTGCTATGTATTACAGGGACGGAACCTCCACTTGTCAGCTGAGTCTTGCTTTTGTTTGCTTATTTGTTTGATAAGTGTGATTTGGTGATAGATGTTTGTAGTGCTTGGTGGTTCAGCTGTATTTTTATGATTTGACAGACACTGGCCAAAAAATGTGTTCCTTTGTAACCGTTCATTGTGTTTGGGTGAGAAAAATATATTACATTGTAAAAGTAAGCTAGAGGAGGTGCATTCCCTGAGAAAAACACAAAATATACTTCTGCTCAGTTAGTTATGCCCTAGTAAATATGACAATGGCACTAGTATATTTGTCCCTTGATGCCCATAGGAGAAAGATAGATTAATTTTTTTCTTTATTATTTTTATTTTAAAGTTTATTTATTATTTTATGTATATGAATACACTATGGCTGTATCCAGACACACCAGAAGAGGGCATTGGATCCACTTACACATGGCTGTGAGCCACCATGAGGTTGCTGAGAATTGAACTCAGAACCTCTGGAAGAACTGTCAGAGATCTTAACCACTGAACTATCTCTCAATCCTCAGATTAATTTTTCTTAAACAATTTTTAAATGACTTTTGTGTGTTAATAGTCAAGTGAACAGCAACTTTCACACTAAATAAACAAGTTGTTACCTACCTGATAGTAGGCATATCTCCATATTTCTTAGCCAGTTCAAAACAACAGATAGCATACTACTTATCAAAACGATGTCTGAATATTTTACTAGCACTTCTTCACAATTTTAGAAATCTCTAGTTAACTTGCAGTGTCACTGCTAGTCCTCCTGGAATTTTTCTGGAATAAGTAACAGAAAAAGTATTAACTGAAGCCACATTCTTTTGAACAAGAATAAAGTGTGCACTTGGGGGATTCAATCCCATCTCTCTTGTTCCAAGATAAAACCAAATTTAAACAATGTTTATCCACAAATCCCCCCCTACAGAAGTTAAGTATACCTAATAAAGTATAGTATAAGTATAAGTTAAGTATACCTAATAAAACACAGGAAATAAATAATTTCCTACCAACAAAATCAAAATATTAGAAGCACACACACAGAAACACACAACAGTGTCAGAGGCCATCATAGGACAAGCTTGTAACTAGCAGATGATCTTCCTGAAGTAACCACCTTAGATTAAATTCTATGATAGAACTCTGGTAGGCAAGGCTCAGGAGATAATTATTTTATCAAAGATTCCTGTTACTAATATGCTTTTCCTGTTATTGTTACATATATAACTCTTTTGAGCAGTTTGCAGATCTACAAAGATGTACTGTCTTCAGTGATGGTATGTAGACCAACCAATGACTTCTTACTTCTTTTTTTTGTTCCAATATGGAATTTTTTGTTAGATATTTTCTTTCTTTTTTTTTTTTTTTTTGGTTTTTCGAGACAGGGTTTCTCTGTGTAGCCCTGGCTGTCCTGGAACTCACTTTGTAGACCAGGCTGGCCTCGAACTCAGAAATCCGCCTGCCTCTGCCTCCCAAGTGCTGGGATTAAAGGCGTGCGCCACCATGCCCGGCTAGATATTTTCTTTATTCACACTTCAAATGTTGTCCCATTTCCTAGTATCCACTCTGAAAACCCCCTCTCACCTCCCCCTTCTCCTGCTCCCCAACCTACCCACTACCATCCTCCTCCTGGCATTCCCCTAACTGGGGCACAGAGCCTTCACAAGACGAAGAGTCTCCTCCCATTGATGACCAACAAGGCCATCCTTTGCTACATATATAGCTAATAGCCACAAGTTCGGCCATGTGTTTTCTTTGATTGGTAGTCTAGTTCCAAGGAGCTCTGGGGTCCTACGTAGTTCATATTGATGTTCCTCCTGTGGAGCTTCAGAGCCAGTCAGCTCCCTGGATACTTTCTCTAGCTTCTTCATTGGGGACCTTGTGCTCCATCCAATGGATGACTACTGATCTACTTAGACTTGAGCTTTGTACACGGAGATAAGAATGGATCAATCAGCATTCTTCTCCATGCAGTTGTGCCAGTACCATTTTTGAAAATGCTGTCTTCTTTCCACTGGATGGTTTTGGTACTTTGTCAAAGATCAAGTAACCATAGGTGTGTGGGTTCATTTCTGGGTCTTCAATTCTGTTCCATTGAGCTATCTGCCTGTTGCTGTACCAGTACCATGCAGTTTTTAGCACAAATGCTCTATAGTACAGCTTGAGATAAGGGATTGTGTTTCAACCAGAGGTTCTTTTATTGTTGAGAATAGTTTTTGCTATCCTACGATTTTTGTTATTCCAGATGAATTTGCATTGAATCTGTAGATTGCTTTTGGAAAGATAGCCAATTTGACTATATTATTCCTGCCAATCTGGGAGCATGGGAGATCTTTTCAGCTTCTGAGATATGCATTGATTTCTTTCTTCAGATACTTGAAGTTCTTATACAGACCTTTCACTTTCTTAGTGTCACACCAAGGCATTTTATATTATTTGTGACTCTTTTGAAGGTTATTTCCCTAACTTTTTTCTCAGTCTGTTTATCCTTTGTGTAGAGAAAGGCCACTGATTTATTTGAGTTAATTTTATATCTAGCTACACACTGAATTTGTTTATCAATATATATATATATATATATATATATATATATATATATATATATATATATGTGTGTGTGTGTGTGTGTGTGTGTGTGTGATAATTTGACTTCTTCCTTTCCAATTTGTATTCCTTTGATCTCCTTTGTTTTCTACTTGCTCTGGCTAGGACTTCAAGTACTATATTGAATAGGTAGGGAGAAAGTGGGCAGCCTTGTCTAGTCCCTGATTTAATGGGATTGATTCAAGTTTCTCTCCATTTAGTTTGATGTTGGGTATTTGTTTACTGTATATTGCTTTCATTATGTTTAGGTATGGGCCTTGAATTCCTGATCGTTCCAAGTCTTTTATCATGAAGGGGTGTTGGGCTTCTTCCAATGCTTTCTCAGCATCTATTGAGATGATGATGTGGGTTTTGTCTTTGAGTTTGTTTATATAGTGGATTAAATTAATGGATTTCCGTATATTGACCATCCTTGCATCCCTGGGATGAAGTCTACTTGATCATGAAGGGTGATCATTTTGATGTATTCTTGGAGTTGGTTTTCAAGAATTTTACTGAGTATTTTTGCATCTATATTCATAAGAGAAGTAGGTCTGACATTCTCTTTCTTTGTTGGGTCTTTGTATGGTTTAGGTATCAGAGTAATTGTGGTATCATAGAACAAATTGGGTAGAGCACCTTTTGCTTCTATTTTGTGGAATAGTTTGAGGAGTGTTAGAATTAAGTCTTCTTTGAAGGTCTGATAGAACTCTGCACTAAACCCATCTTGTCCTCGACTTTTTTTTTGTTGTTGTTGTTGGGAGACTATAAATTACTGTTTCTATTTCTTTAGGGATATGTGACTGTTTAGATCATTAATTTGATCCTGATTTAACCTTGGTACCTGGAATCTGTCTAGAAATTTGTCCATTTCATCCAGGGTTTCCAGTTTTGTTGAGTATAGCCTTTTGTAGTAGGACCTGATAATTTTTTTTTTGGATTTCCTCATATTCTGTTGTTATGTCTCCCTTTTCATTTCTGATTTTGATAATTAGTATAGTGTTCCTGTGCCCTTTAGTTAGTCTGGTATGGGTTTATGTATCTTGTTGATTTTCTCAAAGAACCAGCTTGTGGTTTGGTTTATTCTTTGTATAGTTCTTTTTGTTTTCCCTTGGTTGATTTCAGCCCTGAGTTTAATTATTTCCTGCAGTCTAATCCTCTTGGTTGAATTTGCTTCCTTTTGTTCTAGAGCTTTGTGTTAGGATCTTTTTGTATTTTGCATATTCTTTGATTGTTGTGTCAATGTTTTCTATGGTATCTTCTGCACCTGAGATTCTCTCTTCTATTTCTTTTATTCTGTTGGTTATGCTTGCATAATTGGCCCTTGACTGCTTTTCTAGGTTTTCTATTATCAGAGTGGTCTCCCTTTGTGATTTCTTTATTGTTTCTTCTTCCATTTTTTTGGTCCTGGATGGTTTTGTTGAATTTTTTCACCTGATTGGATGTTTTCTCCTGTATTTCTTTAATTGAGTTATTTATTTCCTTCTTAAAGGCCTCCATCATCATCATGAGAAGTGACTTTAGACCCATATCTTGCTTTTCTTGTGTGATGGTGTATCCAGGACTTGCTATGGTAGGAGAGTTCGGTTCTGATGATGCCAAGTAACCTTGGTTTCTGTTGCTTCTGTTTTTACACTTGCTCTCTGCCCTCTGAATATCTCAAGTGCTTGCTGCCCTTAATATATCTGATTGGAGCCTATCCTTCCTGTAATCCTGATTGATTCAGGACTCCTCAGAGTCCAGCTCTCTCTGTGATCCTGTGATTTCTCGAAGCAGTGAACTTCAGATTCTGGGTGTTTCAGAATTCTTGGCATTAAAGCTTTCTCTGAGACCCTGAGATCCTGGTGTGACCAAGCTCCTATTATCCTGGGATCCTGGAATCCTAAGATCAGAAAAGGACCTAATGGCAATTCTACTAAAAACGAATTTAATAAATATGGATATAAATTTAGGAATTCTATGAGATCATCATTAAGAATTAAGAAGTCCCCTTCCAGCCAGAGTACTCTGACAGTCTCCCATGTGTTATCAGTTAATTACTTGTAGATAGTAACCAGGCATTCTTCTACTCAGAGCACATTCCATAAGGTTGTAAAACCATTAACCAAAGTCATAAAAAAGGAACTAATGATTTACTATAGGTGCTAGGACAGAAAATAAAATATTGACTTGGGTTTATCTATACAAAATTTCTTTAGTAATGTAGGTATGGTTTTGAATCCTCAATGAACCTTTGGAGCTGTCACAGGTCATGCATATTTAAGTCGATAACTACTCCTAATGGTATGCATGTAACCATTCTCTGTTGTAAACTTCTTATTTGATTTATGATTTGAATTTATGTGTATCGCTTCTCAGCCTTTTGGCTAAGATCAAGTGAATTTATGTGTAAACTTGTGATAAACATTTTACCATGTGATCATGAATTCTGAAAGTTTTGTTAAGTGTTGAGTCCAAAGAGAGGAGCACAAGTTTCCTCCTATCCCCCTTCAATTCATTCTATTTCCCCCTCTTTTTGAGAGATTTAATAGGATTTTTTTACAACTTAGAAATAAACAGTAGAATTACTTTTCAAAGTGTCCCTTTTTATTCCTACAACTTTAACTAGCAGGCAGAAAGAGATGTGTTATTCCTGCTGAAATAGAACAAAGGTTATTTTACTTAATTCTTTTCTGTTTTAGGACAAGTTGCTAAGTAGTAGAGACTGTAGTTTCTAGCCTCAGAAAAAGACAGAGGTATGTCAGTGACAGTAGCAAAGTAACTTAGACATAGGTAAGTCAACTTTTAATTATTATAGGGCTACCATAAATATATCATAAGATTAAAATCTTATGAGACAAAAGTCTTACACTCTGCAGATGGTCTTCTCCCTCTTCTGTCTCAAGGAGAACTGACATGACCCCACCTGTCCTTGCCCCTGGCCCAATAGCACTACAAACCTCAAAATAACAGGAATATACAATAAATTGTCATTAATAACTTTCAATATCAATAAACTCAATTCCCCAATAAAAAGATACAAGCTATCTGAAAAGCAGGATACATCATTCTGTTGCATATCAGAAACATACCTCATCAACAAAAATAGACATTATCTCAAAGTAAAGGGCTAGATAATATGGACCTCAGAAGCAAGACAAAATATTCATTCTCATATCTGGAAAAATTGACTTTCAATCAAAGTTATCAAAAAATTATAGAAGTACACTTCATACTCATCAAAAGAAAAATTCACAAAGTTGATGTCTCAATTCTTACCAGGTATGCCCCACATGGAAGGGCATTTTATATTTTATATTCTCAAAAGAAGCATTACTAAAGTTTAAATTCTCAACTGAGGAATCTCTAATGGGTGAGAAGCACTTAAAGAAATGTTTAATATCTGTAGTCAGCAGGAAAATTCCAATCAAAATGGGTCTGAGGTTCCACCTTACATACATCAGAATGCCTAAGATCAATTACTCAAGTGATAGCACATGTTAGCAAGAATGTAGAGCAAAGGGAAAACCTCTTCATTGCTGGTGAGAATGCAATTTATATAACCACTCTAGAAATCAATTTGTTGATTTCTTAGAAACTGGGAGTAATTCTACCCCAGGAGAGATCTATAAGAGTCCTGGGCATATACCCAAGGGTTCCCCACTATACCACAAGGACACTTATACAATTATGTCCATAGAAGCTTCTTTTAAAAAGTAATATCCAGAAATGAGAAACAATCTAGATGTTCCTCAACTGAAGAATGGATAAAGAAAATGTGGTACAGTTGCACAACTATATAGTTAGTAAAAACACAACTATACAGTTAGTAAAAACAAAGACATATGATATTTTCAGTCAAATCGATAGACCTGGGTGGTAACCCAGACCCAGAAAGACATATATGGTATATTCGCACATATAAGTAATCATTACCCATAAAATACAGGATGCTACATGCTACAATTCATAGACCCAAAGAAACTAGGTAATAAGGAGGGTTCAAAGCAGGAAGCATGAATTTTATTCAGAAAGGGATGCAAAACTGTCCTCAGAGGTGGATGTAGAGAAAGAAGAGGGTGAGAAAGAGGGTGATGAGGAGAATAAGGCTGTAGATAAGATGTAGGGAGAGGGGAAACTGGAGAGGGCTGGGACTGAGAAGGGAAATCATTGGAAATGTGTCTCTCTATGTAGCCAAAGACCTGGGACAGGGAGAGAGTTCATGGAGTCTATGACAGAGACCTAGCTAAGATTTCTATCAGTGGGAGAATGTGGTTACTGAAGTGGCCACATCCTGTAGCCAGGCAGGACTTCCAGTGGAGAGAGATAGACATCAACCCACCCACAAAACCCTCAACCCTAAATTTTCCTGTCTACACAGGAGGAAGATAAAAATGTAGCTGAGACAGAGGGAACAGACACCATGAAACATGAGAACCATCATATGTGAGAAAGTCAGTTTCAGACACTATTAATGATATTCTGCTATGCTTACAGACAAGAATGTAGCATAACTGTCTCCTGAGAGACTTTATCCAGTAGTGCTTGAAAATAGATGGAGAGATTCAGATCCACTAGGTGGATCTTGAGGAGCCTTGAGGCAGAGTGATGGATAGAACTGAGCAAGCTGGAAAAATGAAAGGCACCACAAAAAGCCCTACAGAGTAAAAAATCCTGAGCCTGTGCATGGTTTCAGCCAGAGAGCATTCAGGGCCTGGCTATAGGCCCTCTAAATATTTGTAGTAGATGTGCACCTTGGTCTTTATGTCTCTGAATCTGTTGCCTGAGATTAGATTCTTTTCCCTTAATTGAACTACCTGGTTGTGCCTTGGTGGAAAAGGATGTGCTTAGTCCAGATGGCAATAGATGCCCCAGGCAGGAGGGGCCTTCCCCTTCTATGAGTATAAGGGGAAGGGGTAATGGGTGAAGGGACCCATGAGGAGGAATGGTGGGAGATTGGGGGTTGTGATCAAGATGTAAAACAAATAAATAGATCAATGGAAAACAAAAGGAAAAAACAAACAAAACAAAGAAAATGTGTACTTGGTACCCAGGACTGAACTTTTTTACTCATCTGTTCTTAGTAACCATGGTGGAAATATAAAAAGTAATATCATACATCCTCCGTATAAAGCTTTACTAGATAAGTCTCTTGTTTGGTCTACTACATGGGGCTACACAGCACTTTGTTACACTCCATGGTCACAAATGGTAGACAAGGTTTTTCCGTATGCATTTCAGATCTATTTATGGGGACTGGATCATGTATTTGTTTACTTGGTTTAAGAGATGTAAATGTATAAGAAAATGTGTGTCATTAACTTAATCATCTTAATGGGTCCTTCACATTTGTTTGAACCATCTTATTGTTTGTCTTTTATCTATTACTTTTAGATAATATTTTTTCCTCCTTTACCTGATTTTTTGAATACTGATCATGTGGATATCCACAAACACCATGGCCAGCCTTCTCTCTGTGAGAGAAGGATTCTGTAACTGGTTAGTTCAAAGTTTGAGAAGCTGTCATTTATTTCAGGCATCTTTAAGCCCAGCACAATTTGATAAAATGTTTCCTGGTGATAATAAGTCACTCCTGTGCATACAACAAAGAATAAGACAATGAAACTCTTTTTAAAGCACATGTGACATTGTCCATGAAGATAAGTTCTGAGAAACATGCTCAAGATAAGGGTTTTGATAGAGAGAGTAAGATAACCTAAATTTTAGGGGAGCCAGATTGCCTCAGTCATACATAAAAGTTACCAGACATACATAAAAGTTACTCAGTCATACATAAAAGTTACCAGATGTAGACAATTAACTACATCTATGCCTAAGGTTTGGGATGAAACCCAGGTTATATGTCTCTTCCTTTAAAGAGATAATTCTGAGTATTTAACATTTCTATTTTCCCTAGTACTTATCTATGAGCTCAAAGACTTCTGTGACTCCTCAATTGATGAGTACTTGTAAATATATGTGTGTTAGCTTGCTCACTCTTTTTGCTGTGAGAAACCATTGAACAAAAGCAACATGAGAAGGAAAGGGTTTATTTGACTTAAATGTCCTGATCGCTGTTCAGCATTGAGTGAATGAAGGCAAGAACTCAAACAAAAACCTGTAAAATGCTGTGAAGGAAGCCAGCTTAATGGCTTGTTCTCCACAGATTTCTAAGCTTGTTTCCTTATATAATATCCCATAATGAGCTAGGGTCCGACATTAATTTTTTTTTTAAATGACTCACAGACCTAGCAGCCTACAGTCTTTAGTTTGACTGAAATATTTCTCAGTAATTTTGGTTCATGTGAAGATGATCAAAACCTAGCCAGAACAAAGAGTTGTGATAGACATTTTTCTTCTAAAATGGGCACATACTCTAGGGAATCACTTTGGGCTCTTTTAAAATTTAATAAAGACAAATTATTGAATAGCATATACACAAATATGACAAACTATCTAGGTAATAAATAATTTATTGCACTTGGTTATTTTGGTTTTGTGAGAAATTATATATTTATTTCATGCACATTTTGTATCTTACAATTGTTTATCCTTTGTTTTTCTTTGGCTTTTGGAGATGATATAGCCAGAAGCAGTTAAATAATAAACTAGGGAAGACAGACTGACCTAGAATTCTGTATTTAAAACAATAGATTACAAGATAAAGAAAACCTGTACATTTGTCTTCAAGGGGGGGGTTAATATATTTATCATCAATATGTCCAAGCAGTGGATATTTAAACATTATAACACTAAAATTTATTTAATCTTTCCATTTGTTTACATCTCAAATAATATCCCACTTCCCAGTTACACCTCCTCCAATTCCCCATCCCACATCTGCCCTCTCCCCTCCCCTTTTCTTGTATAAGGGTGCTCTACCACCCACCCACCCTCTCTGGCCCACTGTTCCAGCATCATCTTATGCTGGGGCATCAAACCTCTCTGGAAACAAAGGCCTTCCCTCCCGTTGTTCTCAGGCAGGGCCATCCTCTGCTACATATGTATCTGGAGCCATGGATCCCTCTAGGTACACACCTTGGTTGGTGGTCTAGTCTCCGGGAGAACTGTGTGGCCAGGCCAGCCTATGTACTTCTTCTGATGGGGTTGCGATCCTCCCCACTCCTCCAGTACTTCCAGAAACTCCCCCACCAGATTCCCTGACCTCAGTCTGATGGTGAGCTTTCAGGAACTGGAGATGTGAGAGAGGTACAGAGGATTAAGAACTTACCAATATTTAAGTCAAGTTAGCTGATGGTTAAAATATAACCACAATATACAACTCTGAAATAGACTAAAGGAAAAAAAAATGATCCAAATTCCTTTGAAAAGTAAGTTGAAAAGTTATAAAACATATGCATCTGTCAGGTGTTTTAGTCAAATTGGTCAAATTGGTGAATATATATATATATATATATATATATATATATATATATATATCACATGAATATTCACACCAGCTCTACTTTTAGTAGGCAAAACAGGAGCCAAGCAAAATACACAGCAATAGATGAAAGATGAAGTCTTTTTCTAACAAACTAGAATTCTAATCATTTGTAAAAGGAAATATTTCAAAAAGAGTAAGCTGACTGAATTCTAGGGTAAACTTGGACCATGAACTCTTTTGTATAGTACACAAGCTAATAATGTTTAAACTAAATTCATTTTAAATATTATTTATGGATTATTAATTAGCATGTATTACATAGTACATAATAATACAATATAAAATAATAAATGAATGTTTGAATACAATTTATGGTTATAAATAAGCAAACAAAGATATGATACAGACACATTATGTTCCACCAAGTCTAGCAGACTTATTTTGGGGTGCTTCCAAATCAGATTTCCTGATACCTGAACCAGAACATGACAGAACCTCAAATTGACTCTACTGAGACAACCAAGAAAGAAATCACACAGGTTTCGTTCTCAATTTGTAGCCAACATTGTAATAAATGAAAAATGTTCTATAAGGACAGTTAGTTATCAGCTTTTGGAAATAAAGGATATAAGAAAGAATGAAGTTGGATGAAGAAAGTCTTAGAAATTATATTAGGATTCCTTTAGCTGTGATGACCAAAAGCAACTTGGTTTACATGTTCTCAGTCCACTCAGGAAAGCTAAGGTAGCAACTCAAAACAGGCAGGAATCTAGAAGCAAGAGCTGAAGCAGAGCCCTTGGAAAAGTGTCTTGTCCTTTCTGGCTTGCTCAGCCTATTTTCTCCTAGATCCCATGACCATCAGCCAAGGCATGATATCATACAAAATGGCTAGGCTCTCTCTCCTTCATTAATCACTATTTAAGAAAATATGGTAGTGGTTTAACTACAGCCCTATTTAATGGAGGCATTTTCTCTATTGATTTTTTTTTCTAGGATGACTAGCTTATGTTAAGTTGATTTAAATACTAGTTGGCACAGCTATAGTGAATATGTTCACTATCTATTCTTTTGGTTATGGTGTTTCTTATTTTCTTACATTCTATGAAATACAATAATGAATACTATGCTATTAAATCAGTGTCTGGAGCATAAGACCTCAACAAAATGTTAGCCATTCCTCAAAGAAGATCAAATATAATTAACACAGGCTGTTACTCTGGAAGAGAATGTAATATACTCTTAGGCATCTGTAAACAGTTTCTAAAGCATGTCTCCATGAGGATGATGAGCGAGAGACCAAATTTTGTGGGTTCACATTCCATCTTAGAGAACCTGACCTATGCTTGAACTCAAGTAAACTAAGAGGCTGGTACCTAGTATCAGTTTCCAAGTTACCCAAGAAAACACTAGCCTAGCTCCAGTTTCTAGGTTAACCCCAACAAGACCTTTGTCGTCAACTTGATCTCCCCTAATAGAACCAGTGTTTATCACCAGTTTCCTGGAACCCCCCAGCAAGCCTGCCCTCTGCCTAAAAATCACCAATTAGGAAGAAGTCAGAAGTAAAGTTTATGGCATGGCTCTCAGAACCAACCCGTTATGCTAAAGGCCACAGTAGCAACCCAATCTAAGCTTACCAGGCTATAAACACTCTAGCCCTCTTGCTACTGTGTATAAAACTTTGTCTCTATAAATGTTCAGGGCTTTTCTCCACCAGAACTATCCTGCAGGACGGCAGTGAGTTAAGCCTGAACTAGGCTTGAATACAGACTCTGGTATGATCAGCTCTTGACTTGTTTTTTTTGTTTGTTTGTTTGTTTTGTTTTGTTTTGTTTTTGGTTTTTTTTTTTTTTTTTAGGTTCATGAGCACTTTCTAGAATATCAAGATTCAAATAGGGAAGAAAGTAAAGAGCACACATAGGGCAATGGCATGCATGCCCTGGGAGGAATACATGCCCAGTTCAATTAGGGAAAGGATGGAAGAAGTTGAGGAGGATGGCAACCTCATAGGAAGACCAGAAGCCTAATTAACACAGACCCCTGACCCCTGATATGTTTCAGACAGTAAGACACCAACCAGGCAGCCTACAGTAGCTGGACAGAGGCCCCGACACATACACAGCAGTGGACTACATGATCTGGCCTCAGTGAGAGAAGATGTGCCTAACCCTGGCCAGACTTGAGGTCTAGGGCAGTGGGGAGGCCTGGTGGAGGGGGATGGGAGGTGAGGACATCCTCTTGGAGACAGAGGGGAGAGAGAATGAATGGGATAAGGAACTGTGGGAGGGCAGACCAGGAAGCAGGCAATGACTGAACTATGAAAAAGGAAAGCAATTTGAAAAAAAAAAGTTTACAAGATAAAGACAGCATCCCTGCCATATACTGAGAACTGCTTAAAGGTTGGGTTGGAGAATTAGGTAAAAATTAAGTTAAAAATGGTATCCAAAACTATTTTGATGAGTTACAACTTTGTAAGAGTTACAAGACCTTGAATGCTTTCTAAAGCAAGGTGATTTTATGAATGTAACTTCAACTGTGTCAGGTATAATGTCTTTTCTATTATGCTAGATTATTGGAGAAGACATTATCTCATTGTGAGTATTATGAATTTTCAAATATTTATGAACAAAATGATAAAAGCATATAGCCTTGAAAATGTCTCTGAAGTAATAGTCTAGTGTCCTCACACTTACTGTATTTTATATTATGCCTCTATGAGCTTTCATCTGTATTATTCAGTATACATGTACATTTTCATATTTACATAATTCTGTTTTATTCACATGTCAGATCATACACATATCTGTGCATATCTGTGTACAAGGACACATAACTTTTTTTGACATTCAGTACCAGAATGTCAAAAGAAATGCAGACAGAAAATCAATATGCTCATTGTGGTCTCTTGTTGAAGAAATTCCTCTAAACATTTTGCAAATTTATTCTGTTTTTACTTCTTTTCCCTTCTCCAAATCAAAATGTAGCTATTCTTTTACTTTATTGTTTGTTCCCTCAGGCATTCATTTCATGTCCTTTGATCTAACAATACTTATTAAACTACTTGTGTTTTTATTCATTTATCATCCATTTTAAATGTGTCCTAACTATAACCAAATAAAGGCCAATAGCGAAGTACACAGAAAGTTATACAACTGCCAAAGCACAATGATTTCATTAAAATATTCTATATTCTGTTTCTTTTTCTTTCTGTTGAAGTAGAAGCCAAACAAAAGTTAAATTATGGACATTTTGTAATCAAAATTGCAGGAAGTGACTGATCACAATCTTATTCTCTTGTTCATTTTTGTGAAAATATGCTTTCCTATTGAAAGATATATGATTCAGCATCACTCAAGTGAGCACAGATGCTTCCTGAAACATTGAAGAATATGCACTGAAGAGGAGTCTGGGATGTGCAGTATGTGTGTACATATAGTGTCCACCTACAAGCTTCTAAAATATTCTGTGCATGGTGTTTAATGAGAGTTATGTCACACTCATTTTTTTTTTTTTTTAGGCACAGCCTCAGAATCCAGTAAGGCATTGGAGAGATGAACTACTTCATTCACCCAGAAATCAGCAGGAACATTCAGCATTGGTTTTAAATGTTTTCATGATCCCCCAAGGAGCTGGAGTTTGGAATTGAAATGCTAAGACAAAAACTGGGGCTTATAGATGGTAAACTTCTAGTGAAATGAGAAAATAAGAAAGTTTTTTCAAGTTATAAGAACAAGGAAGGTTTGACAGGTTTTAAATAAAATTGTCCACACACAGACTGTGATCCATGTTTTATATCACCTTCCTAGAATCCCTTTAGCTGAAAATAGACCTTATGATTTTCCTGAATTTTAAAATACCCTCAGGTATGTATAACAAAACAAGTGTAAGCCAGTCAAAAGATCTCGGTCAATACTTTGCAAAGTAACTCTTTTTTAAAGTAACAAAATATATCATATGTGATTAAAAAAAAGAATTGATGGTCAAGGAAGAAATCAAAACAACAGGACAGAATATTCAAAGCTAAAATACTTATTTAGGGAATGAGGGATGGCTCACTCATAAGTACAGCTCCAAGGAGATCTGATACTTTCCCTATTCTGATCTCTGCAGAAACCTACACTCACATGTGAATACCCATACACAGACACACTCATGTGCATGGTAAAAATAAAAAAAAGATTTTTAAAATGTTTGTTCAATTAAAGTGTTAAATATCAGATTGAAGTTATAAACTAAATGTTCATATATCAATACCAATGAAAGCTGATATCTATAAAGTGGTTATGAAACACATTGCACAATGCAATAAGCAAGCTAGGCAAGAGACACAGGTGTGATGTAGCTACTTCAGAAGCTTATGGCAGAGTACCATTTGAGGTCAAGAGTTTGACTGAGATTATCTTGGACAAACACCAAGACCCTGCCTTACAATTCACCCATGTGCACACCTGTGCAACTAACCAGTGAGGCCAAGAAAATCATCAATCAAAATTGCCCTTGAGAAAATAACCACAGCTGAGTGTGTTGAGCCTAGCATTATGAAATGCTGGAAAGAGAATGCGACTGAAAGTATCTGAAAAGCTACAGATTTTAAGTTTGAAGAAATAGTTCAGAATAGAACAGGCAATGAGAAATAGATGATAACAGTTAGGACAGTATGTCAAAGCAGGTGGGGGTAGTTCTTGGCACCCACTTACTTTAGAGATTTAGAAAGTAATAGAGACAAGCAAGAACTATTCTGCTGTAAAATATGGCTATCAGTGAGTATAAAAATATAGAAGCAGGACTGATAAAGACTCACATTTGTGATAAGAAAAATAATGTCTTCCTGAAACGGTGCCTCAAAACCAGGGAAATGCATGGTAAAGGGATTGAAGAAGACAGGATAGATGCTTCTAATCAGCTGGTCTTAATGCTGGGAAGAACCCTGAATTTTCAAAGTGGGTGCACTATAGTCCTTAGATATGCAAGAGTAGGAAGATTTTTACATTGCAGAGTAAGTGTGTTGTGTGGACAAGGAAGAAGAAATGGATAAGCCTAGAGAATATGCTAATTCCAAAGATGGCAGGAGAAATACCACCAACTCAAATCATCATGGCCAAAATAATTAAAGCAAGACATTAATTGAAGCGAGGCTTTTTTATTTGTGAACATGGTCTATTTTGCCCTAAGGCAGGGTTCCAGATGTCAGCCTTGGATAAGAGGAGGACAAGATTGTTATTGTTCAGAGGTATAAGGCTTTCCAAATAGGGCAGTTGATGGGCAAAAGAGGTGAGGTATAAGGACATCAGCATATCAGGTTTGCCTCTCCTAAAATAAAGACATGTTTGCACAGTGGAACTAACCAGGTAGTCATAACAACAGGCAGTGGTGACAAGGTAACTATAGATAATCATATAATTTTTGAAATGAAGACAGGGTTTGAAAGATGGTAATAAAAATCTTTTGAAACAAAGAATTGATTGTCATTCCTTGGACAAGTAGTAAAGCACCACTTGTAGTTAAGGTTACATGTGGGGCAAAGCCAAATCCAGAAGGTAACAGAAGTTTAAGCATATATAGAATTGAGCCTAGTTTGTCTTTACTAGAAAATGGCTTTTAAGCTTAAAATGGAGGCGGGCTGGTTTTTTCAAGTACTCTGAGGACTCCGGAAGAATGCACCATAAGTGGGATATGTGGAATAGGTGTAGAAAGCTCAATGTGAAGAAAATATGGCATGCAAATGTCTTAAACAGTTTTTGCCAGCCTTAAAATTGGAGGAGAGAGACCTTCCATTGGCTATGGGTATACTCCCAACAATGATGAGTCAGAAGCAGGGAAATGTGTTGTTCTTACAAGTTTAAGATGCACTTTGTCAACAAAGTCAATACACACACACACACACACACACAAACACACAAACACACACACAGACAGACACACAGACACATACACATGCCAATAAGAAAACATAGAAAAGTTTAATGCTATTCTTTTTTTTTCAACTTTTATTAGATATTTTCTTCATTTACATTTCAAGTGTTATCCAGAAAGTTCCCTATACCCTCCCCCCTCCCGGCCCTGCTCCCCTACCCCTCTGCTCCCACTTCTTGGCCCTGGCATTCCCCTGTATTGGGGCATATAAAGTCTGCATGACCAAGGGGCCTCTCTTCCCACTGATGGCCAAATAGGCCATCCTCTTCTATATATGCAGCTAGAGTCATGAGCTCAGGGGGTACTAGTTAGTTCATGGTTATTCTTCCACCTAGAGGGTTGAAGACCCCTTCAGCTCCTTGGGNTTCCACCTCCATGTTTGCCAGGCATTGGTATATTTTCCCCCGGGACAGCTATATCCGGGCCCTTTCAGCACCATCGTGCTGGCATATGCTATAGTGTCTATGTTTGGTGGCTGATTGTGGGGATAGATCCCTGGCAGCCGCAGTCGTTGGGTCCATCCTTTGGATTCAGCTTCACACATGATCTCTTTAACTCTTTCAATATGTGCTTTGTTCTTAATTCTAGGAAGGGGTGACATGTCCACATTTTGATCTTCCTTCTTCTTGAGTATCATGTGTTTAGTAAATTGTATCTTGGGTAGTCTAGGTTTGTGGGCTAATATCCACATATCAGTGAGTACATGTTATGTGAGTTCTTTTGTGAATGGGTTACTTCACTCAGGATGATGGCCTCCAGATCCATCCATTTGCCTAGGAATTTCATATATTTATTGTTTTTAATAGCTGAGTAGTACTCCATTGTGTAAATATACCAAATTTTTTGTATCCATTAAGAATGATGCATGCATAATTTCATTTTAAAATTATGTACTTAATTTTAATTAGTCAGAAAGAAGGTCTTGATACTTCTGTTACACTGTCTGACAACAGCCTGTAATGTAGAATCTGCAATTTTAAAATGATCAGAAAATAACATGTTGTGGGTTTGCAAATAGATTTGGGATATTTTAATACAAATAATCCAGTACTATTCTATGGGGAATAATTTAATAAAGAATGTCTGCCCTACTGCTAATTATATTGCATGAAAAATTACTAGAAGCAGTTACCCAGGGAAACAAAAATTTAACCATATTAAGCAAATGAGAAATGTAGACCCACTTGAAGAATGATGTCTGATAGTAATTCCAGTTCTATCTCCTGTCACTCTCAGGGTAACTGTGAAGAATTGTGCAAGGAATAACAGGACCAAAAATTCATTGACAACAACTGCCACCTTGCGGGGGAGGGGGAAACCCTTATGTTCTTAAGTGAAAGAGTAGATAAAGCATTCTCCCTTCAAAGAGCAACTTAGTCTAAACAGAATGATATCCACCCCCCCAAACTGTGTCAAAGCTTTAACTCCCATGTGGGGTATGATAGTGTTTAAAGAAAAGAGGTAGTTAAAATTAAATTGCGTTTAAGGATAAATTAAATTAGGGATAAATGAGTTTTATCCTTACTTCTAAATACACACTTTAGAGTGGAAAGATTTATTGTGGCTCAGTTTTACATCATAATGGAAAAGGGATGGCAGTAGAAACATTAAGTAATGAAGAAACATTGTGCCCATTTAGAAAATTCAACATTATTAAGATATCAACTCTCCTATAATCGGCAATGCAGTGTGTTGTGCAAATCAGGTCAACAAAAGAGAATACTAGTCCAGGAATAGATTTATATGTCTGATTGTAGAATGCAAGCTATTTCTAAAAAAAGATAAGGAAAGGAAAGGAAAGAAAAGAAAAGAAAAGAAAAGAAAAGGAAAGAAAAGGAAAGAAAAGAAATAGAAAAAAAAAGTTGTTTGACCCTTATCTTAAAACTTATCTTAGTAGAGTGTGTATTGTTGTGATAAAACACTATAACCAAAACAACTTGGGGAGGAAAGGGTTAGTTAAGATTACACATCTCAGGCTCTAGTCCCTTCAGAAAATTAGTCAGGGCAGGAATTCACACACTGTAGAATCTGGAGGCAGAAACTTCTGCAGAGACCTTGGGGAAACGCTGCTTACTTCTTGCTCCTGTGCTTTGATCAGCCATTTCTAATAACCCTAGGTCCCCAGAGACTGCATCCACCAAGTGATCTGGGAACTTTCACACCAAAATCAATAAAAAAAAGGATCAGTCTTGCTCACAGGCCAATCCATCTTGACACTTTCTCAATTGAGGTTCATTCTTTCTAAATGACTATAGTTCATGTCATGTTGGCATATAACTAGCTGGCATAATCCAACATAAGGAATAGATCACAGATCCACTGACTATTGGGAGAAGGAAATAGTAACAAAGAAGACATAAAATTTAGAAGGAGATGTGTGACAGGGATCTTGGAAACCATGGAGAGATACTTTTTTTACTTGTGCAAAATTCTCAAATAATCAAATCTAAAATTACAAATGATAATTAACTTCAAAAGGGATGTTAAAACTATTTATAGAAGAAATCAGGTGAAAATGATCACTACATTGGTAAAAATTTCTTATATAGAATATATGTATAAGTGTTGGTGACGTATGTATTACCTGGAACTCATATATATTGGAATTCTTACTTTAATTTAAGCAATCACTGTGAGAAGCAAAGTTATGTTTTAAGTTTTAATTATTGTTCTTAAGAAATTAGTGACTTACTACACTGGGGATATAGAACCTGAATAGGCCACCTCTTGTAGCTAGAAAGGAACTCCACTAGAGTGCCAGAGGTACCAACCTATCCACAAAATTTGAACCAAAATTTATCCGGTCTACAAGTAATGAAGGCATGGAGAAGGGAGCAGAGACTGAGGGAATGGCCACTAAATCACTGACCCAACTTGATACCCATCCCACGGACAAATAACAATCCCTAACACTATTAATGATATTCTGTTATAGTTGCAGGCAGGAGCAAGTTGTCCTTTGAGGGGGGTCCACCTAGTATCTGACTCAGAGGGATACAGATACCCACAACTAAACAGTGGATGCAGTTTAGGTACTCTTATATAAGAAGAGAAATCAGGATTGTAGGTTCCAAAGGAGATAAGAACACTGCAGGAAGACCAAAAGACCTGGAACCTTGTGACTCTCAGAGACTGACCCACTGACTAGAGAAGATATATGGGCTGTACCTCAGCCTCCCTGCTCACATGTAGCAGATGTGCAGCTAGATCATTATGTGGGTCAGGAACAACTGGAACTGGGGCTATCCCGAAAGCTTTTGCTTATATATGAGATATGTTTTGGTAGCAGAGCTGCCTTTTCTGGCTTCAGTGAGAGAGGAAATGTCTATCTTTGCAGAGACTTGAAGGACTAGGGTAGCAGCAACATCAATGAGTACATCACCAGGTCAGATGAGAAGGGGGAGCACAGGAGAAGAATTGTAGGAGGGGATGAGTGAGCAGGATATAAAGTGAATAACCAAAAAGTAAAATTAAATTTAAAAGAGAAAAATCCATGAAAAAATAAATAAAGTCTTTAACCTGTAAGCTATTTGCCCAAGGATAGCTACTTCCTGAAATTCTGGAGGATCATGTTTATGGAAAATAAAAAGCCACACGTTTTTACTATCAATTAGGTGGAGTCATCATAGTGCCCTGCCATCTTCTTGGAGATAGTCTGACTGTACCCAAATACAAACAAACAACAAAACAAAACCCACAAACCCTCAAAAAGCACACGTAGATAAAATAAAGACTATTCTTCATTTTCATCTTGAGGTTCCCCCTAGATAGTAACTCTGCTGTCAGCCATTGCAGGGACTTTATACCTTCTGCCTCTGCTAAATACTATTAGCTCTTGCATTATTTAAATGCCTTAGCTAAATGTGAATTCCTGTCTGAGTACAATTAAGCTGATGGTTTTAGAGTCCAGTATCAACAGGTACCCATCACAGAGTCAAAGATTTGACTCTGGATACAATACAAGGGAGATGTGTGAGAGCCAAAGTTATGTTTAAGTTTTAAGTATGGTGCATAAGAGATCGATGAACAAAAATGCCACTAACCTATTAGTCACTCACCCAAGGACACATATGTTCTGAAATGCTGAAGCTATTGTTTATGGGAGACAAAATGCCACATGCTTTTGTTCCCCTGAACAAATTCCTTTGACCCAACTGTATTGGATGTTCTTGATTGGATGTAGGCAAGATGGGGATTTGGGAAGGAATTATGTCAGGACATATGCTTGCCCCTGATTGGATGTAGGAGGGAGGGGTTCAGACAGAAAACACATTAGGATACATTCTTGCCAGTGGTTAGAAACAAGATGACTTTATGGTTTTATATTTTTAAGCTTCTCAAAATGTGACTGGGAACTCAGGAATGAACCTGGACAGAGTCCATTATCCTGTCCAGTATTTAATTAAAGCCTCTTTCAAGTTTGTCCCAAAAGTTGTGGAACTAAACTTTTTATCTCAATTTTCAGGTTTAACAACCTTTCTTATGCTCAAAACGCTTCTAGATATTTCCCAAATAGAAACAAAATTTGTCAATATTAATCTTACTTAAATTGATGAAAAACTTCACTCATCTAAAGAGCCATTCAAAAGGGCCATCAAAATATGAGCAGAAGAGCAAATTATGATATAAAAGTCTAAATTTTCATTTTCCTAATTATTATTATTAATCATTATCATTGGATACATGAGTGTGGATTTGTAAGTGTAGCTTGTGTGAATGTGAATACATGTGTCCCAGCACAAGTGTAGAGGTCAGAGGACAACTCTTGTTAGTTAATTCTCTCCTTCCACCATGGGTTCCCGGGATCAAACTCAAGTTGTTAGGCCTTTTTGGCAAGGATTTTTGTACAATGAGCCATCTTCCTGGCCCAAATTATGTTTGTTTCTTTAAGAGAAAACTTAGTCATAAAATAATGACCCACTAATATAAATCAAGAGAATCAAAAGACAAAAACATGCAACATGCATGCTTCTAGCATTTATAAAATCTGGAACAAGTCAAATTTTCTAGATCAAATTCTTAGTACTTATATATCTCCAAAGAAGCTGACATATTAATTAAAGTGAACATTGAAAGCTGTGTCCCTTGACATGAAGCATATTAAATATCTATATATTTTTAAATGGTAAGATAATTCACAAAATAGTAAATATATCAATCAAATTTCATAGGTGGCTGCATGTGAACATGGGAGTTGATTAACTGTGAAAGTCATAATTAATATAATTAATATCAAAATGTAACACACATTAAGGAGCCCAATCTTTAAAGGCTTGCTTTA
>LR751147.1:36507-101747 GCA_902729485.2 Mus minutoides | reverse complement strand
CCCTTGACATGAAGCATATTAAATATCTATATATTTTTAAATGGTAAGATAATTCACAAAATAGTAAATATATCAATCAAATTTCATAGGTGGCTGCATGTGAACATGGGAGTTGATTAACTGTGAAAGTCATAATTAATATAATTAATATCAAAATGTAACACACATTAAGGAGCCCAATCTTTAAAGGCTTGCTTTAAGAATAACTGGAAAAAAAAGGATAAAAATGTAAGTATCGGAGAAGAAAAAAAATAGATATTCTTTTCCCAAATTATGAAGTGAATTCTAGGCTAGTAAAATATATATTAAATATCAGATATTTATTCACTAATTTATGCATGTGTTTATCATGTCAGAGGTAAATAGTGTGTGTACTAGAATACTCATGTAGAATTCAGGGGACAGTGTTGTAAATTCTAATCTCCCTTTTCTTTATGTAGATTTTGGGGATAAAACTCAGGTAAATTAGCATGTACATGAGGTGAGCAATCTCCCTGGCCCACAAAAGATACTTTAAATGAGAGTCTAGACAAGTGTTCTCAAATGACCTCAAATTTTATAATGAAATGAATTTGGGCGTCAGAGATGATTCAGCATATAAAAGCACTTGTGGCACGTGTAGAAGACCCAGTTTTGTTTCTCAGCACCCACATGGTGTTACAACCATTTGTAACCACAGCAGTAGTGGTTCAAATTCTAGCTGAGGACATGTGCTTCGTGTAGTGACATGTAGGCAAAAGACTCAAACAAATAAGTTAAAATAAATCTAAAAAATATTTTATAAAGATGAAACATTCTTTAAACTATTCCATGCAATAGAAACAGATAGAAACACTACCTAATTCATTCTATGAAGCAACAGTTACTCTGATACCTAAACCACAGAAAAACAAAGAAAGGGAACGTCAGACCAAATTCACTAATGAATATTGATATTAAATACCTCAATAAAATTCTTGCAAAATGAATCCAAGAACACATCAAAATCATCATTCACCACGATCAAGTAAGCATCATTCCAGGGATGCAAGTTTGATGCAATATACAAAAGTCCATTAATGTAATCCACCCTATAAACAAACTCAAAGAACAAATTCAGATAATCATCT
Source organism: Mus minutoides (assembly GCA_902729485.2). NCBI lineage: Eukaryota > Metazoa > Chordata > Mammalia > Rodentia > Muridae > Mus > Mus minutoides. Next base: position 100,638 of record LR751147.1, on the reverse strand, counting down.
CCTTTGAAGCTGAAAAAGCATTTGACCAAATACAATACCCCATTGTGTTAAAAGTATTGGAAAGATCAGGAATTTAAGAACCATACCTAAATGTAATAAAATCAATTTACAGCAAACCTACAGCCAAATTAAATGGAGTAATCTCACTAAAATCAGGGATAATACAAGACAAGACAAGACAAGACAAGACAAGACAAGGATGCCCATTCTCCCCATATCTATTCAAAATATTTCTTGATGTTCTAACAAGAGTAATAAAACAACAAAAGGAGATCAAGGGATAAAAATTGGAAAAGAAGAAGTCAATGTTTTACTATTTGCAGATGATATGATAGTATACATAGGCAAACCCCCAAAATCTAACCGAGAACTCCTACAGCTGATAAACAACTTCAGCAAAGTGGCTAGATATAAAATTAACTCAAACAAATCAATATCCTTCCTTTATACAAATGAGAAACTGGCTGAGAAATAAATTAAGGAAATAACACCATTCACAATAGTCACAAATAGTATAAAATATCTTATCATGTAAGTCAAATATCTGTATGAAAAGAACTTCAAATCTCTAAAAATAGAAATCAAAAAAGACCTTGGAAGATAGAAAGACCTCCTATGCTCATGGATTGGTAGGATTAATGTAGTAAAAATGGCCATAAAAGTAATCTTCAGCTTCAATGCAATTCCAAGTAAGATTCTAACACAGTTCCTTACAGACATGGAAAGAGCAATTCTCAATTTCATATGGAAAAAAAAATCAGGAAAGGGAAAGCAATTCTTAATAATAAAAGAACTTCTGGGAAAAATCACCATTCCTGATCTCAAGCTGTACTATAGAGAAATAGTTATAAAAACAATAAAAAACAAAAAACAAAACAGCAAACTGCATGGTGTTGGTACAGAGACAGACAGGTCAATCAATGGAATAAAATTGAAGACCCAGAAGTAAGCCCAAACACTTATGCATAGTTATCTTTTAACATAGAAGCCAGAAATATCAATGGAAAAAAGAAAGCATTTCCAATAAATATTGCTGGTCCAACTGGCAATGTGTACATTAAAAAAGAAAAATAAAGAAAATAGACCCATATTTATCATCTCACACAAAGCTCAAACCCAAGTGGATCAGGGCCATTAACATAAAACCAGATACACTTAATGGAATAGGAGAAAGAGTGGGAAAGAGCTTTGAACTCATTGGCACATGTGAAAAGTTTCTAAATAGATCTCCAATGTCTCAGGCTCTAAGATCAACAATTGATAAATGGGACCTCCTTAAACTGAGAAGCTTCTATAAGTCAAAATGCACAGTCAATAGGACAAATCAGCAACCTACACATTGGGAAAAAAATCTTCACCAACTCCACATCTAATAGAGGGCTAATATCCAAAATATACAAAGAATTCAAGACGCTAACCTCCAAAACACCAAATAACCCAATTCAAAATGGGGTACAGAGAACCAAACACAAAATTCTGAGGAATCTCAAATTGTCAAGGGGAAACTAGGAAAAGGGATAACATTTGAAATGTAAATAAAAAAAATATCTAATAAAAAGGCGAAAAAACAAAACAAAACAAAACAAAACAAAAGGCACCCAAAGAAGTGTTCAATGTCCTTAGTCATCAGAGAAGTGCAAATCAAAATGACTCTGAGATTCCAGCTTGCACCAATCAGAATAACTATGATCAAAAACTCAGTTAACAGTAGATGCTAGAGAGGATGAGGAGAAAGAAGAACATTCCTCCATTGCTGGAGGGATTGCAAACTGGTACAACCACTCTAAAAACCAATCTGGAGGTTCTTCAGAAAATTGGAAATATTCTTCAGAAAATTTCCTGAACAACCAGCTTTACCTCTACTGGACATATTCCCCAAAGATGCTCCAACATGTAACAAAGACAAGTGTTCCACTATGTTCTCAGCAGCCTTGTTGATAATATCCACAAGCTGGAAACAAAGATGTCTCTAAACAGAAGAATGGATACAGAATAAAATGGAATGCAACTCAGTTACTAAAAACTACAAATTCATAATTTTTCCAGACAAATGAATTGGACTAGAAAATGTTAACGTGAGTGAGGTAACCCAGATGCAAAAGGACATACATGGTACTCACTAATAAGTGGATATTAGCCCCAAAGCTCAGAATTTCCCTGATACAACTTACAGTCAATATAACGTTTAACAAGAAGGAGGGCCAAAGTGTGGATGCTTCAATCCCATGTAGAAGAGGGAACAAAATAATTCCAGGAGGCAGAGGGAAGGAGCTTCCTAGGTGGGAGTAGGGAGGGATAAGGGGAATGGGAGGGGCAGTTTCAGGTATGGAAGAGACAGGAGGGAATTCCAGAGGGCCAGGAGTATGAATAGAAATATGTAACAATGGAGGGGGGCAGGGAATGAGGATAACCACTGGATTGTCTTAGTCACCATGGATGGGAGAGGAGACCCACATTAGCCAAAATACCTAACAGAGGTGAGATAGAACCTGAAGAGATCACCCCCAGTAGATAGGCATTGCCCCCAATTGAGGGAAGTGGCAACTTACCCATCTCAAAACATTAACCCAGAATTGATCCTGTCTAAAGGAAATGCAGGGACAAAACGTGGAGCAGAGGTTGAAGGAAAGGCCATCCTGAGACACCTGTAACTTGGGATCCATCCCATCTGCAGACACCAAACCCTGACACTATTGCTGATGCCAAGAATGACTTACAGACAGGAGCCCAGTAGGACTGTCCTCTTTGTGGCTTTGCCAGCACCTGATTAAGACAGATACAGTTTACTCACAGCAATCCATTGAACTGAGATCAGGGACCCCAATGGAAGAGATAAGGAAGGAATGAAGGAGCTGAAGGGGTTCACAACCCCATAGGAACAATAACAATATCAACTAACTGGACCCTTCAAAGCTCCCAGGGACTAAACCACCAACTAATCAGTATACACAGTCAGCCTTCTCTTTTTAATGTCTTAAACTGCACCATGGCTTGGTCACTCCAAATTTCCAAGTTGCTAAAGCCTCCGCTCTAATACTTATTAATCATTACTATTTAAATTCTTATCCCATCTTTGCTACCCTACAACCAATGAGGTAGGGGATAGGGGGCAGGGGGANCAGGGGGCAGGGGGCAGGGGCCAGGGGGCAGGGGCCAGGGGGCAGGTAAGGGGCTGAAGTCGGTCTTCCCTGTCTCTTACATGATGGTTTCTCTGTCATCTGCAGGCCTCAAATCTGCTTCCTATTCCTTCCTGTTATGGCAATTCTGCTTCTTCCTTGGTCCCGTTTCTTGGAAATCCAAAATCCCTGCCTCTGTCTCTCTGCCCAGATATTGGCCAAGGCAAATTTATCAATTCGAACAAGCTGGGAGCAGGGACCCTCAGCATCTCACATACAGGATTCTGGTGCAATTTGGGAACCCATAATGCAAGCATCAAACCAAATTCTTAACATAATTTTATATTTTTCTTATTTATCTTTCTAATTGAGAATTTCACACATGCATACAATGCATTTTGATCCATGCCATTTCTCTTCTCTCCAATTTCTCTCCTATTTAACCTTACTCTTCCTTCCCAATTATTATGCACTTTTTAATTAATCCTACTTAATCCAATTAGTTTACATGGTTGTGGGAAAATGTAAATAAGTAACATCTCAGGGATCATACCCGTGAAGAAAAAGAATTCTCTCTTCCCCCATACCCATCATGTGCCAATAGCTCCTTATATAATTGTAGAATTCATGATCCCCTACCAAATCTATAATGGGCTTTTGGCTATTTTGATCTTGTGTTAACAAAGCAACTGAAAGGATTGGTTTAGTGGAGACATATACTACATCTGGATCTTACAGTTTTTTCATCCGCTCTTCATTGATGATATCAGTTTGACAGGTAAAAGCATATATATATATATATATATATATATATATATATATATATATATATATATATCTGCCCTATTTAGAGTGTTTCACTTCACAACCTCTTATTCTATGTAGCACATCGATCAGTTCCCACGTTAATTGACAAGTTCTTATGTTAATTGCAAGATACTTTAAAAAAGAAAAAAAAGAAACTTGTTTGATAAGAGTTGAGAGATCCATTAACCTATAGGTATACAGAAAAAAGTTAGAGGACATTTTATTACTATGTATATTTATGAGAATACTAGTATAAAGCTCATTTCTAAGATAACGGTTCTTAAAGCCATGGCTTTATCTGAATCAATTAACAGTACCTTGCCTGAATTCTGTCTTGTGGAATGGGCTTTACATATATACAGAAAGTTATTGTTTGTTCCATAACATTTGTGGTACTATTATATCATTGACTATATCTTGCAGGGATAGTCATTATTGGATATTTCAGTCTTCATACCTGGATAAGACTGTTGGTTATTTTCTCTATAAATGATATACATAACACCTTCAGCACAATACAAGACAACCAGTAGAGAGAAAGCTTCTAGGGTAGTATTAGCCTGATTTCTCTAAGCCCAGAAAGAAAACCGGGTGGTCTATTTGGCAGGGAGAGGCAGTTAGTAGACACTTATCAACAGTGTCTACAGGGAAATTGGTAGCAATGACAATTACCTGTTATGTTTGGAGGTTGATCCATGCGATCACACTGTGAACAGATGAGAAAGATTTAACCCATACCTAGCACTAAACATCTGTTTGGAATCTGGGAAAGGTATTGTTTTCCTGTTAAAGGGTGACTTTATTTAAACCTTTTGTGTATGCACACGTATATACTTTAGGAAGTTTCTAGAGAAGTAGCTTTCCATAAGGTATTTTGAAAGGTTTAAATGTTAGTTAGCCCTCTCCACACTCCCTCCTCTATTCTCCCTTTCCATCCTTCACCCCATTTACATGTTCCATTACTCTTTCTTCTCTCTTTTATACATCTTCATTGAATCTCTGTCCCTTATAGTCCCCCAATGACCTTTTACTAGTTTCCTGGCTGTATTGATACTCGAATTTAAACATATCATATCTAAATATCAAAATCTACCATCTACATATGAGAGACAATATGCAGCATTGGTCTTTCTGGATCTCAGTTACTTGGCTCAGAATAATTATTTCTAGCTTCATTTATTTTCCTGTGAAATTCATATTTTCATTTCTAAATTACTGAATGATATTCCATTGTGTAAATGCTCCACTTTTTTATTTACTATCGGTTGAGGGATCTCTAGGTAGTTTCCATTTTCTAGTTATTATGAATAGAGTAGTAATGAACATGGATAAGTAAGGACCTGTATAGTAGGATATAGAGTCATTTAGAAAAATGCATTAGAGTGATATATGATGGATGTGTTCTAGCTTTGGAGGACCTTCCACACTGTTTGCCATAGTGTCTGCACCAGTTTTTGCTTCCACCAATAGTGAACAATGTTCTATTTTCCATACACCCACATTTTCATTTGTTTCATTTGTTGTTTTAATCTTAGTCATTCTACCCCATGTAAGATGAAATTCAAAATGGTTTTAGTTTGCATTTTCTTGATTACTAAAGACATTGAGCATTTTGAAAATATTTCTCAACTATTTTTAATTTTGAGTTTTTAGTTACATTTATTGCAGTTTTCTGAATGTTAAGACAAAGTATGCATCATTATTTAATCCATCCAGTAAAATATCTCTTAGTTCACCTGCTTCTAAACACTAATTAATGTATACAAACAATAGGTGATAAATATTTGAAAGACAAAACTAATATTACCTCACAATTAAGTGAATGTCATTATAAATAGCTATATGACTAGATAACACAGCTTGCATTTTAGTGTGACAGAGAAGAAAAAAAAAAGGGTCTTTCTTCTTTGTTGACTCTTCATTACTCTGTACTTTAGATGGACAGCTCTCTCAGTGAATACTTCTCTGAGCTGAGGAAACACTGTACTTTTTTTCCCCTTTCCCTTATAATTTTTCTTAGTATACCATACTTGTGTGAACTATTTTACTTTTTACCCCTACCCCTACCCCAAGCCGTACCACTACCTCTACCCCACCTCTATTTTTCCCTCCCCCATGTATTTATTCAATAGTATCAGTTGTTTATCACTTTTAATTTTCATATTCATTATCATTAATATAGTCCCAGAAAACTGACAGCATATGTCTACTGTCTTTAGTTTCCAGTTAGTTATTTTTAACTAAACATAAACTTCTAATTTCATTTTGTTTTGTGCTCTTGTTCCACACAGGACTGGCAAACATAGGGCTTCAATAATTAAACCCATATTACAAAATTTTATATGCATATACATATATTTAGGAATTTTGTGCATGTATGTATTCTTAGTTCACACCATCGTACAACAGGGAACTACAGGTTTGATATCAAGTACACACAGAATTCTCATGTTCTTAGTTATTACCTCTGAATTTAAGGATCTCTTTTGCTATGCCTTGAAGCCCTAGACAAAGCTATAATTTGAACTTTAGGTTATGATATTTTTTCCATAGTTCTACATTTTTCTTAAACCATGACAGAATATTTGTGTATGAAGACACCTGATTCTAAATAATCCCTAATATAAAACAGAGATGGGGAAGAATCCTATGTGGAGAGTGAATTTCTTTCATAAAAATCTTTTGATTTAATCAAGATGTTAAATGAAATAACTTTCAATAAATACACAAGTACATACTCTTTTTAAACATGATAGCTTCAGGAAAGCTTCCCATTGCTGCCTTTTTATTCTTTATGAGGAAAAAAGAGAAAAAAAAATGTTTTAAGCAGGGCGTGGTGGCACACACCTTTAATCCCAGCACCTTTAATCCTAGTGCACTAGGAGGCAGAGGAAGGTGGATTTCTGAATTTGAGGCCAGCCTGGTCTACATAGTGAGTTCCAGGACAGCCAAGGCTACACAGAGAAACCCTATCTCAAAACAAAACAAAACAAAACAAAACAAAAAAATGTTTTACACAACATATTCACAACTAAATGAGGTATCAAATACTGAGAAATGGAATAAATATATTTTTCAAAACTCAAACTCGCAGAGATCTGCCTGCCTCTGACGTCCTAGTGCACTATTGCTCAGCTGATATTTTTACATAAAATTGTAAAATTGTGTATTTTCAGAACTTTATGAATTTTTGTAAAAAAAATAAGTTTTCATTTTCTATATTTTAATCCTTGCTTACAAAAATTAGTATACATGTCATTTTTATCCTTTGACAAAAGATACTATTTTATTGTTAATTATCGACTTAAAACATAGTAATGAAATACAAAACAGAAAATTTTGTATTATATAGAATGAGCTCTGTAGACATTTTTCCATATGCTTTTATTTTTATTTTCATAACACATTTTATGGAGCAATAATATATAATACAACACTATGGAAAACTATATTTTTATTTATGATTGTTGTAACATTAAGAAGATAATAACAGGTTTACTGTTTTTTCTGATGCTGTAGCATTTTAAAATTTAAGATAAGCTTTTTAATAAAATTATAGTCTCACATTATCTTTTACTAACATTTTATAAAACCATTGAAACCATAAACATTTTCTCTAAATTTAACCTCCTTTAATTTAAATATTCTCTTGCTTACTTAGTCACATTCTTAGGTTCCCTCCCCAAAGCTCAGTTTCCATATGAACAGTTTTGAACAGACCTTTCAGATAAAGTATCTTGTTAAAAATTCATGTTTGCCAGAGTAGAGAAGGTCAAAAATGCCTTTGAATTTATGCCATGGTCTTTCTGGTAATTTATTTGGAAATTCCTCATTAAGTAAAGGATTTAATGCTTATTAATTTATATGCCCAAGCAAGGGACTCCACTGATTCATTTATTAAATATCAAAGACCATGTTTTCACCCCTGTTCTTACTTATCGATTAATTGCCTCAACCAGTAAAGATGGAAGCAAGAAGAAATATTCAGTGACCATGGTAAGTATTTGATCTTACTTATACCTTAATGAAAGGTGACACGATTCTATATACCTGCTGAAAAGTTCAAATGATATCATTGAAAGTGAGTTTTCTTGTGCAGCATTTGAATTTATAAAACTTAAGGAATGTGATGCAGTTCCTTCGATAAAATGGGAATAGATGTCTTACAAGGTTAATGAAGGACAGAGAGAAGCCATGGGAAGAAAGACTTACCTCAGCAGATTTGCCAGTAGGATAGTAGGTGGCACTTGTTTCTCATAGAATGGTAAGTATGATGAGAAATATTTGGGGGACAATAGTGTAAAGCAGTCATAAAGAGATTTAGATAAAATAAACATACAAAATTGTAGGTAAAACATACTTTTAAAAACTCATATTTAGGAAATTTCAAAGTTGGTAGGGATATACAAATAAAAAGCATTACCCCTAAAAGCATCTTGCTCATAGTGAGTTGGACTATTACACTTATAAAAATTTTCCTTATTTAGTGCTACTATTTAAGTTTCTATGACTTCAAGCATCAGTATAACATTACAGAGGAAGGATATAATTAAAGTGTACCTCAATATGACTGGTAGGTCATAGAACCCACTACAATAGTGAATCATAGCAGAGTGGACAGGTTACCTTATCAGTAGGAAAACCCTACCAGCAACTGAGGCTAGTTTTTCAAATGGTCTAAATTACATATTTTAAGCTTTTAATATAGTTATTAGTGGTATGCAATAGTTTATTTAAGAGTAGAAAGTTGAATACTATTCTATAAGTAATTGAAAAAATGAGAAGAGTTATTTCAATTGATAGGCCCTTTAACAAATATATATTTCTTATGACTTTATTTGATTAGGGATGGAATCTTGGGCTTTTTATAACTAAGAAAAGCCCTTTACCAAATGACCTTTATTCAAAGGCCCATTATCCTGTGCTTTTAAACTAAAGAGAAGTTAAAACATAAACACACACACACACACACACACACACATGCACACACACACAGAGACAAAGACTGAGACAGAGAGAGACACAGAGAAACACACAGAGTGACAGACAGAGAGAGAAAGAAGGATAGAGAGAGAGAGAAAGGAAGAGAGAGAGAGAGGGAGAGCGAGAGAGAGAGAGAGAGAGAGAGAGAGAGAGAGAGAGAGAGAGAGAGAGAGAGATAGATCTAGGAGTGCCTCTGGCAAGAGCAGCAAATCACGGTTTATTGAGTCTTTCCTAAATATCAGACCTATCAGCAGAACTTCTCATTGGTGAATATAATCAGTTACTACAAAAACAAAGACTTCTAAAAATTCTAATTTTGCTGAGGAACAGAAAAATAATATATCTAACCACACATAATAAGGAAAAGTTACTATTGGATATTAAGTTTAGAAATAGACAGAAATGCCTCCCCCCCCCCCCCCCCCCCCCCCACCGGGCTGCTGAGGTAGCAGCTCATCAGTTTGTAGTGTGAACTACTGTTGCAAAGGACCTGAGTGTGGTTCTGAGCACCTACATTAGGCAACTCGATGATCTCTAAAGCCAAGTCTAAAAGAGCCATTGACTCTGATTCTTGAGGTCATCTATTCGCACCCACACATACACAGAAATAAAAATAAAATCATTTCAAAAATAATTGTCTTCAATGTTTATGCTATAATACTCATCCGTTACCTAATACATATCTAATGCCAATCAGCAAACGCAATAATTTAAAATAAATGTTACTCTTTTGCTTAAGTTAATAGCAGAAGAATAATGCTTCACTACCAGAAACTTTTGATAAATGACTATTAATTAAAGTAACAGAAAACACAACTCACTGAACTGGGTGTATAAATGTGTTAAGGCTTCTGGCACGCATTTATGTTTACCCAATTTATTAATCTTTAAAAATATGTAAAATTAAATGTGCACATCCAACACCTCTCTAATGATTATAGTTAATTTGTTTCATAAGCACATCTGTGCTTTTTATGAGAGCTGAGGGCTTCAATCCTGATGTGGGATATAGATCTTTCACTCATTCAGTTTATGATGGTCAGAAGGTCCTGAGGCATGGAAGGAATGTTTATTTCTTGCTTAATTGAATACAGCAATATTTATATACAGTTATGTTTAGTTTGGAGAAAATTTGTAGGAAAATACCAAAATCTATTTCTCCTTCAGACCCTGTAAATAGACTTTAAGAACAAGCAGAAATCATTAAGAAGCTATTTTCAAAAATCCTGTATTATCCACAGTAAAAACTTACTCCTTTAGGACCATGATTTCTAAAGCTTTTTTGAGACCATTTAATATATTCTAGCAACAGAACAATAACCTTCAGTTATGAAAATGAATCATTTATAATGTAAGCTGAACTTTATTTACCCTTTTACATTCATACATATATGATTCCTAACTAACATTCTGGTTAACATTAAGATTTGACTTAAAAGTTGATGCACTATATTAAATTCTTACTGTAAAAACAAATGCATTTCTGGGTTGAAATTATTTGTAGCTATTTGTAATAGTGGCAAATACATAAATTGGCATATACAAATAGTTGCTCAATAATTTCAACTGTACATGCTGAAAAAGGATTAGAATGGTCTAGTTATAGTTTCCTTCCTAATATTGGGTAGCTCTATAATGTTATTTGTTGCCTGTGAATCTAGTGTTAAACAAATGTCAGACCCATAAGAAATATAGGTTGAAGCTAATTCATCTAATCCCCAAACTGCCCATGCCCAACCCACTCCCAACCCACTCTACTTCTGGCTAGGCAGACTTTGTCAGAAGAGACTAAGCATACATAAACAAAACCAAACTCATATTATTAACTGAAACAATACAGAAAGATGATATATGGGTAAATATGTACATATCAGATTTTGAGGTTCTCATCTTCATGAACAGAAATGGGTATAAATGTCCAGCTAGGATCAGCAGTGAGTGAAGATAATACAATATTATTGACACTAGATAGATTATAAGAACTAAAATAAATAAATAAATAAATAAATAAATAAATAAATAAATAAATATCAGAGTTGAGGAACATCAGGGATCCAATGGGTTTAACAGATGTATACAGAATATTTCATTCTCCAGTAATCAAATTTTATTCTCAGAAACCCAGAGAATTTTTAGAATTGACTACATTATGGTCAAGAAAAGATATCTCAATGACCACAAAATAAATGAAATAATACATCTTATTTTATGAAAAATGGTACTTATAAAATGGAAATATATAACAAGTGGGACTACAGAAGCTACATAAATATTTGGAGTCTAAAAATTCAATCTTTAATGACCAGTTAACCAAAATTATGAATAAAACTAAAACATTCTAAATTAAATTAAAATGAAACACAATGTACCAAAAGATATATAGGAATATAATTGGATTTTAAAAGATTCAAACAATCTAAAATAATCCTAATATTGCACCATAAGCTCTTAGAAGGTCAAGAATAAACCAAATCCAAATGCAGAAGTAAGAAAGAAATAATAAGAGTGCTGTAGAATTTAACGAGTCAGAGACTGAAATAATAGTATGTAGAATGAATCAAAAAGTTATTATTTAAAAAAAAGATATTGACAATCTTCAGAGAAGTTATCAAAAGTAAGAAAATAAAAGAAAGTTAAAGGTGAGAAAGATAGTTCTAACAGAATTCAGTAAAATTAGAAGATTTTTAAGGATACTTTGAAAATTTATACTTCAATATCCTGGAAGATATAGAAGAAATAGATAAATTCCTGGATTTATGCATATCCATATGCATATGACTTACCAAAATTAAAGCAAAGAGATATACACTTAAACAAATCCATAACAGTAAAATTGAAATAAAATGTCTTCCAGGAACAGAAAGAAACCTCAGGTCCAGTAATTGCTGAAGCTTACAAAAGAAAGAAGATAATATTCTTTAAAATGTACAAAAAGAAAGGAATGTTCACTACAATACTCATTCTATCAAATCAGTACTACCTTGATTCCAAAAGTAGATAAAGTTATAACAATAAATCAGTAAGTAAACCAAATTAGAATTCAAGTTTCCAGAGCAACATAGACATAGAGATTACCTGTTTTTCAAATTTTAAAGTCCATTATTATAATATATCATGACCATGTTGGTTGCATCCTAGGTATGTGAGGTTGGATTAGGCTTAATTCACACACACACACACACACACACACACACACACACACACACACACACCTGGAAATGCAATGCAATAGAATGCAATACACGAGGATATGATACAAAATGATAAGATAATATACGAAATGATACAATATTATACTGATACAATACAGTATATAAGCAGACTTATAGAGAGAAATCTCTTCATCATGTTAACAATCAGAAAATGAAGCTTCTCATAAAACTCACAACATGGCTTTATAATCAAATCTCCAAGAGAATGAGAAGTAGAATACATGTCTCTCAACACAGAAAAAAATGTGTGACAAATTTATAACATTTTATGATGAGGTGAAAACATTTAACTAAAATCAAGAATGAGACAAGTGTTTCCAGTTGGGTGTGTGTGTGTGTGTGTGTGTGTGTGTGTGTGTGTGTGCTCGCACGTGCGTGTGTGTATTTGTGTATTGTGATCAAAGTCTTATCTAGAGCAGTCAAATAAGACAAAGAAAATACAAAGAAAAAAGAAAAAACAATATAAACACTATAGTAGCCTAAATGCCCCAATCATATTTTGTCCTCTTTCCCCTAAATGGCTCCTTGGTCTGAAGTTAAACTGTCATATGCATTTGGTTCTGTGGAAGTCAAACCCCATAGCACTGAGGTGTCCAATGTGCTTATTGAGAACCAAACTTGGGTTCTTTCCAAAAGAGGGAAGTGCTGTTAACAACACAGCCATCTCTTCAGCCACTACTTTTAAATTTTAGTTATTATACTTGTCATAAGATGTAAGAAACAAAGTTTCAGATTTTATATCTCACAGTGGAGAGTTTATTATCAATTATCTTTAATTTACATGAGAAAACTGACAAGCAGACTGATGGGCAAAAGTAGGGATTTGTCTTATGTTTATGATAATAATAATATTTTAGTAAAGTTTACTGTGGATTCCTCTCCATACAGAATTTGATGATGCATAACCTACTTTAATTCCCACACTGTATTCAAAAATAATGAAAGAGTAAAAAAAAAAAGTTTACATGGTCATCAAGTAGAGGCTGCCAGACCTAGGATCTACTTCTATCTATTCTAGTATGCTGCTGTAACTCGCTGTTACATACCACACTAACGTTCATCTCAGTGTTATATAAAGATGTGGCCAACACAGAAATGGATTCCATGTCTTGTATATCCAAGTTTGTCAGTCTTTTATATCTAAACATCACTTTCTATGACTAACACCTTTGTTACATTTTCTTTTACCACATTATAATAATGTGTAGTTTAATTTTAAATGTCTCATTTGCAGGCCTCTGTTATTAGCTAAAACAGTTTTCTCCATATGCCTCCATTGAGATTTTTATACTGGGTACCTGCTACCTGTGGCCTTCATGCATTGGAAGATGTTATCAGCATAATATTGGTCAAATATTGCTACCTGCACATAGCATCCTGAACTCATGACAACTAAAAATTTACTCAGACATTGCTGAACATACTCTGAGGAATAAAATTGCATGCCCATGAGAATCACAGCTGGAGAGATCTAGGTCAAAAAAAAAAAATCATACCTTTTCCTCTTTCCCTGAAGTTGCTTCTTAGTCTGCTGTTAAACTGTGAAGTGTATTTGGTTCTGTAGAAATAAAATATTTTGAAGACATAGGTGCTTGAGAAATGCTCTTGTCTTCCTCACTACCACTTCTTTAATTTGTTCCCATAGGATGCAATGTTATATATCCATATAAATTCTCATTTGTAAAATACTCAAAAGAGAAAATAATTGTCAAGACAAGGAAATGCAAAAATATTATAGTATAACTGAGCTCCCAGCTGTGATGCTACATAAGCTATACTAGCTGGAATACATATCCATTTTGCCAATGTTGTAATATACTCCCTTCTTAGTAAGTTATTGTGGATGATCAGTTGGATGAGTGCATTTTTTAAACAAAGTGCCTTTGTATCTGTTTTTCTCCCAGGAAGTGCTTTAATACAGTTGACAAATTATTATACACAACATTTCTGCAGAATTTTACTCTTTTGCATCAGGATGACTCTCCTTAATATGGTATAAGTTTCGCTGTAACAACAGATCTATGGCTCATCTTATGTAGGTCTCTTTATGTTAGTCTTACCATCCTTAACCTCATCATTTTCACATAGACATATAATGTCAGGAAGTTGTACCCTAAATACACTTATTCCTGTCCTCCTAAGGGTGTGGGTTTCTTGGCCAGCAAGGCCCTAAATGCCTTGAATTTTATCCCCAGATCCTGCATGGTGGAAAAAAAAAACTGACTCTTGCCCATTTTCTTCTCATCACTGTGTGTCCACTGTTGCAGTAGTGTGTGTCTTCTGCACACACATCCTCAGGCAAACTGTTTTGATCATATTCACTTTTGTTCTCAGATGTTCTTTCCAGATCCATCCCTTCCCTACTCAACCAGCATTGTGTCATTCTTATTTTTACCTATCAAAAGAAATTCCTGTTGCCAAAATATTCAGTGTCTTTTCACTGGAAGGTCACAGCCTTAGAGAAAACTGACTCTCCACTCCCAGCAGCTAGGAAATGGCAAAAGCTTATTTGGTAGGAGTTAGACTTTGTACCTCTCTTCTTATCATGCTGGGATTTGGTCTGGATTGAAAATGCACAGATCTTGTGCATTGTTGTCATAACTGGCACAAATTGATTTGTGCAGCTGCCCTGTGTAATCATCTACCACCTTTGACTTTTACATTCTTTCCATTCATCTTTCGTACTGATCCTGAGAATTGGGAAGACAATATGCAGAATATATTTCCCATTAGGGATAAGAATTTCAGTCTCTGCATTTTGGTTAATTGTGGGTTTCTGGGTTACTCACCATCAACTGCAAACAAAACCCCCTCTGTTTATAAAGTTGTTAGGTTAATATACGTGGGTAAGTACAATATATTACATATGGCTATATGTGATTAAGAGTCTGCTTAACACTGTGTCCATTTAGCAGATCAATAGTAAAAGTTTCTCCCCTGGAATACAGAACTTGTCTATCAAGATGTTTAGTGCACGGCAGTGGTGGCACTCGCCTTTAATTCCAGCACTTGGAAGGCAGAGGCAGGCAGATTTCTGAGTTCAAGGCCAGCCTGGTCTACAAAGTTAGCTCCAGGACAGCCAGGGCTATACAGAGAAACCCGGTCTGGAAAAAACCAAAACCAAACCAAACCAAAACAAAACAAACAGAAAAACAAGCACAAAAAAAAAAAAAAAAAAAAAAAAAAAAAAAAAAGAGGTTTGGGTTCTGGTGACTGTACTGGGAACTGGATTTGGCCTGTGCAATGGAGCTTAAATCCAATGAGAATGTGGTTGGTAACTCCTGTGGTGTTCATGATATTATGGCAACAGTGGACATGCCTTGCCAATACAGTTGTTATTGGACACCATAGAGTTTACAGCTCCATAGCACTGATGTTTATTTTTTTCACTGCAGCCTGCATAGAATCTTCATGCACTATACAAGCTATCTAGGAGGGAAGATGCTTCCAGGGAGGTACCTGCTAGGCTTCACTATGTTCTATGGCTTATAGATATACCACCTTAAAATTGCCCAATCTTATTATATCATATTGTAGGACTTAATTCTATGGTGTTTTCAGCAACAGAACCTTATTTTCAAGTTCTGGAGGGCAGCCAAGAGCATTGCCAATAGATTTCAAGTTTTGGATCTATGGAACCACACTGAACAGTAATTCTGAAAGAGGTCATTTATTCCTGCTAATTACTACTGTTCTTTTGTGAAGGGGCAGTATAATAAAATATAGTTAAAATATACCATTTTAACTTTCTGTATGTCTTTCTGTCTATATCTATATAAAAATATATATATACATATATATGCATATATATGCATATTTATACATTATATATGTATATGTGTATACATGTATATACATACATGTACAAGTATTACATATATGTATATATTATGGGGCCTTTAAAGGCAGCCTGGTTTCTTGTTGAGCTAGATTTATAACCCCAGAGACTCCACAGATAACTTTGCAAGTGACGGTCGGCGTTTTGACAGGAGCCTGCAGCTCTCCACTCCATAGGTCTGTGACCACCAGTCTCATAAGGGCAATGCCCCAAGCCCCTCCAAAGGTAGAAGACTTGACCACAGATCATGTAATCTCAAGACAAATCTCCATTTTAATGAGGCACCTAAAGGTCTGAAGGGCTTCGCCAATTAAGCTCCCCTTCTCAGACACTTCTCATAAAACATATTTAACCTCAGGCCCTCCCTGAGAAAGGGGGGCACAGTTTTACTCATCACAACACTACTCCATGACCATAAATGTCTTAAAACCATAAACTGTCTCTTCTCATTGGGATCTGCCAGAACAATGGAACAGGTCTTTGTCTAAAGATCTGTGTCTAATCTCCCTCAGGAGGCCTCTAGCACTCTCAGCCAGGGCTTCCACCAAGCCACCCACATGTGGGACCCAGCTGAAGCTCTCCTCCCTTTCTTTTCCCTTAGCCCTGGGCTAGATTCAGCCTACAGTCCCCCACTCCATTCTCAGCTCTTCTGCAGTATCCAACTAACTCTATGGTGCCCAGGAGTCTGAGAACCTGCTGTCCATGACCCTTGAGACAACTCTGGCAGTGCATGGGGACCTCAGACTGTGCCCCCCACTCCTGCAGTGGGGTCCTGGCTTCTCATAGCCTGACTCCCGCCCGGCACCGATATGGGATCTGTGCAGTCAGAACTCAATTATAACTTTTCTCTTCCAATATGCCCTTTAAATTTTTTATACCTGGGTGTTCTATTTTCCTGCCCTAAAAACTAGTAAGATAAGTTTTTAGCTAGTGGATTCAGGAGTACTTGTTTTCCTTTCTACAACTTTTTCTCATATATCACATCCTGACCACAGCTTCCCCTCCTTTCACTCCTCCTAGTCTCTCCTACTCCCTCCCCTCTCCCCCAGATTAACTCCTCTTCCATTTTCTATTAAACAAACAAACAAATATAGAAGCAAACATAAAAACAGTCATCCCAGAATTATCAACTGAATAGAGCATAAGTTAGAATGAAACTAGGCATAAACCTCTTCTCAAGGCTGAATGAATCAACTCAGTAGAGGAAAAGGGCCTGAAATATAGGCAAAATAGTCACAGAAACCCCCTACTCATGATGTTGAGAGTAATACAAGGACATCAGGCTACAGAACCACAATGTTTAGTGCCATGTATTCTACATAACTCTTCCACTACCTTACTCTCCCCTCTTCCTCCGCAGTTAAAACCTTTTATTCCAGAGGACCTAGCTAACACAGGACCTAGCTCAGACCTATATAAAACCTGTGTTTGTCATGTCAGTCTCTGGGAGACATGTTGAGCCATGGTATCCTCTAGCCCTTTGGCTCAGCATAGCATCTGGCCATGGATTTCTGCATCTGCTCATATCAGTTGGTGGATGATGCAACTCTGATAACAACTGGGCTAGTCATTGATCTCTGATTAAAGCAGAGTATATCATTAGGATATCACTAGGAATCATTTCATTAACTTTTATTTGTTTATTGATTTATCTATGTATTTCTGTATGTATGTATGTATGTATGTATGTATGTATGTATGTATGTATGCATTTTGTATTTCTGTTTTTGCCAGTCTTGCTTGGCTCCATCCAGGATGTCTGTTCTTTTCTGCCTCTGGTTCTTATCAGGCATGGCCTCCCTCTCATAGAAAGACTCTCAAGTTGAATTAATCATTCGTTGGCCACTGCTCCAAGTTCTGTACCATCTTTCCCAGCACATCTTACAGTCAGGGCTGATTGGTGGTTCAACATTTTGTGGCTAAGATGGTATCCCAGGACGACTGCTAGGAGCCAGCCTTGTCTCATTGTAGATGTCCAGTTTGGGATCTGTAACCCTATTAGGAGTCTTCACTCTACAGTCATTCTAATAGTTGTTCAGGGAGTTTCTACTACATGAGGTTTCTACACCACCCTCTCCCTCAATGCCTCCAGTTCCAGTAGTGTCTCCCAATACTCTGTCTCTCCATCCCTTGCACCTCTTACTCTGTCTGTGGGGATTGAACATTTTCCAGGGGATAGTCATCTGAGCTGGCATCTGTGGTCTCTTGGAGTCTGCACCACATTTGGGCAGGCCTTTCTGGCTTCTAGAGTCTATACTGAGAAGTCAGATATAATTCTAATAAGTCTATTTTTAAAAATTACTTGCTTTTTCCCCCAATGTATTCTTTAGTATTCTTTCTTTTCTCTGTATGTTTAATGCTTTATTATACATTGAGTCAACTTTCTTTTATTGTACATTGTATTTGGTAGTCTAAGTTTTTTTGTACTTTTATAGGCATTACTTTCTTTAACTTATGAAAAATCTCCTCTATGATTTTGTTGAAAATATTTTCTTGGTCATTGAGCTAGTATTCTTCTTATATTACTAGTATTGTTAGGCTTGTTCTTTTCACACTGTCCCAGTTTCCTAGTTTTTTTGTGTGTGTGTTAGGAATTTTTTTTTTCTCTTTATTAGATATTTTCTTCATTTCCATTTCACATGTTATCCAGAAATTTTCCATTACCCTCCCGCGTCCCCGCCCTGCTCCCCTACCCACCCCCTCTCACGTAATGGCCCTGGCATTCCCCTGTTCTGGGGCATATAGAGTCTGTATGTCCAAGGGGCCTCTCCTCCCAATGATGGCCAACTAGGCCATCTTCTTCCATATATGCAGCTAGAGACATGAGCGCAGGGGGAACTAGTTAGTTCATGTTATTCTTCCACATAGAGGGTTGAAGACCCCTTCCGCTCCTTGGGTACTTTCTCTAGCTCCTACCTTGGGAGTCCTGTGTTCCAACTAATAGCTGACTGTGAGCATCCTCTTCTGTGTTTACCAGGCACTGGTATAGCCTCCCACAAGACAGCTATATCAGGTCCCTTTCAGCATTATCTTGCTGGCATATGCTATAGTGTTTATTTTGGTGGCAGATTATGGGAGGGATCCCTGGCAGCCGCCGTCACTGGTTGGTTCATCCTTTTGATTCAGCTTCACACATGATCTCTGTAACTCCTTCAGTGTTTGCTTTGTTCTTGATTCTAGGAAGGGGCACTAAGACCACATTTTGAGCTTCATTCTTCTTAGATTTAACATTTTCTATGCCTGAAATTCTCTCTTTTGTCCCTTATATTGTGTTTGTGATTCTTGCATTTATAGTTATTGTTCACATACCTAAATTTTCAACTTCTAAGCTTCCCTCCATTTGTGTTTTCTTACATTTTTAAATTTTTATGTGCATTGGTATTTTGCCAGCATGTATATCTGTATAAGGGTGTCAGATTCTCCTGGAATTAAAGTTACAGACATTGTGAGCTGTCATATGGTATTGAACTTGTGCCCTCTGGAAAAACAGGCAGAGCTATTGACCATTAAGCCATCTCTGCAGTCCCCATTTTAATTAATTTATTTGAATTTAGCTGGTGTTTTCTTTATTTTTATTTTATTTATTTTTTATTTTCTTTATTTAAATGCATTTATTTATTTATTTATTTATTTATACTTTCATTTTCAGATACTGAACATTTGTTTGTTTGTCTGTTTGTTTGTTTGTTTGTTTTTAAGACAGGGTTTCTCTGTGTAGTCCTGGCTGTCCTGGAGCTCACTCTGTAGACCAGGCTGGCCTCGAACTCAGAGATTTGCCTGCCTCTGCCTCCCAAGTGCTGGGATTAAAGGTGTGCGCCACCACGCCCGGCTGATACTGAACATTTTTTTTATTCATTTTCTTCAACTGTTCATTTGCTTTATCTTGGCTTTCTTTAAGAAAATAATTCATTTCTTAACATTTTTTCCTTGAGTTTTTTTAAAGGGATTTGTTCATTTCCTCTTTAAGGGCCCCTAAAATCTCGGTTTAAGTCTTATTCTTGTGCTTCAGCCAGATGTGCTGGACTTTGCGGGGCTTGATCTAGTAGGATAGCCAGGATCTAGTGCTGCCATATTGCTCTGGCTTTGCTTGATTATGTTCTTGTGCTGCTATCTAGGCATCTGGGTTGGGGGCAAATATAGGTCTAGGTGCCAGTAACTGAATTGGTTTCAGATAGAACAGGAGACTCCTGCATGTTTAGCTGATATACACCTCGTTTATTTTTGACCTTTGATCATTATATTTACTCTTCTTTTTATGCTTAAGAGTCCTCTGGATTCTACCTTGAATGACCTAAAATATATGATATTTTTGAACCTATGAGATACTTTGTCTTTGGAGGCCTCAGTAATTTTGTTAGCATAATGGTACAAAAGACAAAAGTCTTATTCTTTGGTGTCCTTGAAGCAACTAACCAGCTGTTCTTTTTCACACCCTCTTTCTCTTTCAAAGTTATGGCCAGTAAACACCACCTGGACTGGGAAAAAAAAAGTTAATAAGTGTTTCATTTCCCATCTTAAGTGGAATCTCTGTCATATCCTAGTTATACTTTTGAGGATGGAAGCTCATTTTCCCTGTGGTGTCATAACAATGACACAGTTACCCCTTGAAGAAAAAAACCCCACAAATTTAACACCACTTTTTAAAGCTTTCTTCAAACAATTATTCTTTATAAATGGCTATCTTTATAATAAGTTATCTTTATGCATTATTATTTCAGAAAATTATGATTTGCTTGTGGTAAAATATTTTCATGATCTATAGAATATTATTAGTTGAAAAGCCAAGGGTAGGAAGATGTTTAACTTTGAAAATAATTGTGCTTCACTTGATTTCTTTTTACTCAGCGAGTATCATTTTCTCGAAGACATCTCAGATTGTTTCTTCATTCCTTATAATAGCTGGCTGTGGTAATTATTTAATGATATACCGTTGTCTTTGCTCTTGTACATAACATTCACTAACTTCCATGTGCAACACTTAACATTCAAATGTGGCTGAAAAGCTAACAGACAGCAATGTGAGATGTTCCTCTACTTCAAATATATAGTATTTAAAGTTTCTTTAAGATTTTTTCTGACATTCATTTCTTCATTGCTTTGTCTCTCAGGTGTTTATAGGGTGTCTATAAGTCTTCATTGCTGTTATAAAGTGGGCTTCTGATTCTAACATTGTTAAGTCCTCTTTCCTCATGGGTCTCATGTGTAAGAATACTTCCCAGGCATCAGTCAAGATTCTACACATTACAGTAAATTCACATCAGGAACTGAGGCAAAAAAAAAAAAATAGTATGTCCCCATAGGCTTGCAAATGCTACCTTTAAAAATAATTGAATAGATCTGTTTTTCTCATGGCTCACCAAATCTCTTTGTCAGCTAACAGCAGATAGGACACAATGAATTTGCATCTCTCCAAAGTATCAGTAAATAATGGCAAAACCTTTTGTTTGTTGTTCTTGTTCTATTCCTGTGAGATATTTTCTATGGTGAAATGCATAAAATTTATAACACTTAAAGTGTAAGTTTCATAAATCTATATCATATATTCCTAGGGATAGGTAATATGTTTATTGTTAAAAATGCCATTCACCGTCAATGAGATAGGTCATCATATAGGAATATTTGTCATCAAGCTTGGTCCTGTTGACCTGAGCCGATCTTTAGGATCTACCCATAAAGTTTTAGATCATCAAGCCTAACTGACTTATGAACTTCATGTGCATGCCATGACATGTACATGCTCACATAAAGACATAAAGAGTCAGGAAACAATGATGTCTAGAATGACTAACCACTTTTTGAGAGTTTGAATTTTTTTCTTAGTCTTTTGAGACTATACTTTCACATCTATATAATAAGATTTATTGTGTGTATAGATTTGGAGTAAAATTAATATGAAATCGCTAAGATGAGTTACTGTTTAAAATAAACCACCAACAAAAAGGAAAAGAAATAAGCAAGAAAGGAACAAGCATGAGTCATCTAAATATATTGTGTGTTTTGATAAATACATCTTGCTTCGCCTCCATTTGTTTTGGGTGAGAATATCATGTTTTGTGCAAATGAGTCAGTGACCAAATGCAAAGTGACTGAAGATATAGGCAGCCCTAACTAAGGGGTAATTAGCACCTTCAAAGCTTAATCTTCTCATGAGTCGAACAAGCTTTTTACTATCATCACTCTCAGCACAGAAGCATTAGTACTGTGCATTTATTTGACAATAATGGTGGACCTGTAGTGATTTTGCTTTATAACATGAGTATCAAAGAACAAAACCTAGGACTATAAACAACCCAAACATTTAAAGATAAAGGCTCATCTCCCACCCATTTAATTATGTATGGTACAGAAAAAAGTCAAGTTGAGGTTTTAATTAATGATTACAGAAAATTACAATTAAGTAGTTCACACTTTAAATAAAAAAAAATCTTATGAACAACATGAGTCTTAGAAACAAAGCTACATTTGAATTTTTTAATTAAATGAAAATTAAGAACATGGACTGTGTTCAGTACCCAACATATTACTATTATCATAAATGCTCACAGTTTCCAATAGAGAATTTTGAATAGAAAAGGACCACAGAATTCACAGAAGTAAAATATGAGTGCATGGCCTGACCTCATATTCTCAGATAGTAACTGTGATCCCAGAAATGTCAACTACAGAGATTTTGATCATCTTTTCAACAGTCACCAAAACATACTGATATTTTTGCAAAATTTTCTGATTTCATCAAATATATTTCAATATGATTACTAATTAAATAGAACTTCTTTTGAAGGGAGAGAAAGATTAGGTGACTTTCATTTTATTTTGGATGACCAAAAAGAAAACCAACAAAAAAACCAAAACCAAAAACAAGACAAAACAAACAAACAAACAAAAAACAATGAGCAATGAAGCTAGTGATCATCATCACAAAGAAGAGCCAATTATTTTAAGTTATCAGGTTGCAAGTTTGGAAGAAACCCTGAAGTTACAAGCTAGACAAGAAAGGAAGGAATATTATTTTTTAAATGATTCATGTGATTATTTTTTTAAATTTTCTGCTACCAAAGATAATGATAAGAGTTCTTAGGGGGGAAAATTTACCACCACCAACACAAACAATAAAAGTCAGGCAATAAATATTCTTTTGGAAGACTGACTTAGAATAATTATTTACTATTCATCCCAATTTCAAACTTCTCATGCCAAGAGATTGTGTATATAAGTGATCCAGTCAAATTCTAAGAGTTAATAGTTTATCCATTTACATACATTTTAGCTTCATAGTTGCCCTGTCAAATATCTGACAGAGATAGCTGACAGGAGGGAAGTGGTTTATTTATTTATTTATTTATTTATTTGTTTGTTTGTTTGTTTATTTATTTATTTATTTATTCAGTTATTGGTTCATGGTGTCAGAGGATTCCATTCAGTCCATCATAGTTGGGGGAGTGTGGAAGAAGAAAGTCACTACTATCATGGTGGCAAGGGAGCACGAAGAGTCAGTTTGCTTCAACACAGAAAGAACCAGAGGAAGATATCCTGAAAGAGGCCAGGGCAAGGTATAAACCCAGCATGAGCTCTTAGTGAAATGCTTTCTCCAACTAGACCTCACTTCCAAACCGCTACCACTATCCAGGAATACCAGCCTCTGATTAAGCCACTAGTCATGTTGTAATACCAAAGAAGCAATCCTTTAAAAGCCAATCACTTGCCAATTAAACACTCAGAACTTTAGCATATCTGGCACATGCCATATTGAAACACTAGAAGGAAAAAAATAGTTATAAAAATTGTTCTCAAGCATGCTCTCCAACAATACCATTCTTTTTCTGCTCACTGATTATGAAGACGAGGAAATGGAGGGGGTATTTGTGTAAGAATAATGGAGAAATGTTAGCTGTTTTATTTGACAGCTACATTTCCTGCTGAAAAACCCGACTACTACTAATGCCTAATGACAAGAAAGTAAACACTAAAGTGCAAGAAATACAAACACACACACACACACACACACACACACACACACACACACACGCACACGCAGACAATGCCTGTCTCCTCTTTATTAGTGCCTGGATTTAGATGACTGATGATGAATAAAACTCATATTTCTTTTACTTCTGCATGGTTTGCTATTTCAAAATACTACCAATATAGCAGTCTTCCCTTGAAGTTGGATACAAATCCTCATTCAAGTGTGATAAATTGACATAAAAGGCCAGCCATAAACTCTTGTATGTCTCTATCTCTTTGACTGGGTAACTGAAAATTTTTGATCGATGTTTATTGTTTTTTATTTATAGCATATTGTCTAAAATGAATGAATTTCTAGAGTCTAGAATATATAAGATATAGTCTCAGTTGAGACCTAGCTCACACATTTATGTTCTTTATCTTTTTGGGGATTATGAAGACTATGAATCTCTCCTAAACTTTAAACTGAGTATTTATGGGAAAGAATCCATTTAGGGCTTCCAATTAAGAAATACTATAAATCTTTTCAATGTCAGTGTCATAATATACAAGGAAAACTGCTTGTTCATCATGTTGTGAAGAAGTCCATTCCTGTAAGCTGACTTTATGATTTAGTAACTACAGTGAAGATTTTGACTCTCTAGAAGCAATGCTCCACTCACAACTTCAAACTCTAATGAATTAGCACAGAAGACAAGAGATTCTTGAATGTGAGACTAATGAAAGCATATGATAGTAGCTGGGGGGGGGGGCAGAGTGTCATAGAGACATTCCTGATATCATAGTTGTCATAGGGAAATTTGATAAGCACAAGATGTTACCAGTGATTGAGCAGATAGAGCATCTTAGATATTAGATCTGGGACCAATTGCACAGAATTTACAAAGAATGTGTGTTCTATATATAACTTAGGGCAGAAGTATTTACACTGTGGCATCTATGCCAGCAATATCAGAGTCCCCTGGGAACTTGTTAGAAAGGCAGCTTTTCTCTTTATTTCAGACTTGTAGAATCAGAAAAAAAAAATTGGAGCCTAGCAATCTGTGTTTTAACAAGCCTCTGGGTGATCCAGTTATGCACTAACAGTTCAAAATCATTAAAAAGACAATTTGAGAACCAGGATTCATAAACCAAAAAAAAATAATATGGTCCTCTTTCTGTTTCATGCAATAGTATCATTGCTAAAATAGTTATTTATCCCTAGTTTGAATACCATCTACCATGCTACTTCATATTTTTCTTAACCCCAAACTATTAATTGAGCTGATTAATTCTATGATAACATTATATGCATTATATGTGCTCAAGAGACAGAAGTAAAGGAAAGGACTATGTGCTTTGTAATGCTAGGAAACAAGCAGAAACTCCCAGGGAACTCACAAGCCACACGTGCCATGCAATCAGATCTTCACACAGATTGTCATCTAATGCCCAACCCCCCCCCCCATGGTTTTGTCCCAGCCCTCAACTTCAGTAGGCCATCTCTGGGAACCCATAGTCCAGTTTGGACATTGACACCTATAGGCTAACTGTAGATCTTCACCTCTGCTTCTGACTCTACTACTTCCATTCCCCTGCTTCATCTGCACCTCTGTAGCAGAACATCTGAGGCAGCCTTCACTCATACAGCATCTCTAGTATATCCCACACAAACTTCCTCTCCCAACCTCTCTCCCTCCACTCTGTGCTTTGTCCCAGTATCAAATGCAATCAGGTCTACTCTGGAAACTCACAGGCTGCGCTGGCTGGGAAAACAGGGAGGTTAACACCAGATATTCACCTCTCTCTCAACTCCTCCAAAGTCAGTTACCCATTCTTATTTTCAGCTTTGTAGCAGACCATCTGCTGAGACCTTCCTACCACCACCTCCATCTCTAGCAGACTACACAAATCCTACCTCCTAACATCCCTCCTAACACGTATTGCTTTAGTCCATACCAAAACTAAAGAAGGCAGAGAATCCATGGGACCCCCTGTCTATGGAAGCAGGCTCACTGAGCTCTTCACCTTTACTTCTGCTTCTCCAAATAAAAATACCCATTCTCATCTACTGCTCTGCAACAGAACATCTTCATCTTCCCCCAACATGATCTCCAAAGAATTTTCCATCTTTTTCCACCCTTCCTTTTACCAAATTCAAAATTTTGCACCAGGGCCAGGCCCCATTCCAGTAGGTACTGCTTGAAAACACACAGGCCACTTACACAAGAGAAATAAGAAAGACAACTGCAGAGATTTACCTCTCCACCAATTCCTCAAAGCCCACTTCCCTAGTCTTATCTCCAGATCTTTAGCAAACCTTCTCTTGTGGCCTAACCTTACTTTTCACCCTAATTCCAAGAGGTATAACTAAATAGATCCTAGTACCCTTCTTTCTCCCCTATTGTGAGGACTCTCTACTTCCAGCAACCCATCCCTGTTTCTATATCTCAGTTGCCAATAATCAGAAACACATTTTATCTGGAATGAAAAATTTTCCTATAGGCAACACAAAGGTACCACACTCTTTAAGATCCAAAGAAAAAACAAGCCAATGAAGGATAGACTCCCCTAACAAGGACAAGAACAGACATCAACACATAGAATTATAACTTTCCTAATCCCAGATGCCTAGAAGACATCATAAATATAATCAATAACAGTCAGGATAATACATCTCCAGAAGGGCATAGCAACCTTCCATATGAGACCCTGGATATTTCCACATGGATGAGGCACAAGTAAAAGACTTAAAACAGTCTTTACAAACGTAGTAGAAGACTTTAATAAGGAAATCTAAAACTTATGTACAAGTGCACAAACAGTGGAAGGAAATATAACCCTTTGAGACTTGAAAGACAAAATATAATCAATAAAGATAGCCAAATTGAAGGAAATCTGGAAGGGAAGAAAATTAGAAACTCAGACAGGAATCGCAGATAATACAACAGAATACAAGAAATGGAAAGGAACATCTCAGGCACTGAAGACACAATAGAAGAAATGAATATATGGATCAAAGTAAATGTTAATCCTAAATATCTATTGGGACAAAAAAGTTAGAAAATCTTATACATTGTAAAAAGTCCAAATCAAAGAATAATATAAATAGAGGAAGAAAGAAAAACACAGGCAAACTCACAGAAAATATTTTCAACAAAACCATAGAAGAAATGTTGCCTAACTTAAAGAAGATGTCTATCAAAGTACAAGCAACATTCAGAGAACCAAATATAATAGACCAGAAAAGAAAGTCCCCTTGGCGTATAATTATCAAAATAGTTAATGTACAGAAGAAAGAAAGACTATTAAAAATCAGTGAGAAAAGAGAAAGCAAGTAACATATAAAATAAGACCTATAAGTCAGAATGTCTAGTAGAGATGTCTATAAATTCTAAGAGACTACAAATAAATACCAGCCTAGATGACACTAACCAGTCAAATATTTAATTTTCATAGATGGAGAAAGTAAGACATTTCAAAATTATAAAGCCATAGTTAAGAAATATACACACTAACACAGCCTCAAATAAGGTGTTAGAAGGTAAAATTCAATCTAAACAGGTAAACTACATCCAAGAAAAGACACAGAATAATCTCAGACCATCAAAATGAAAAGAAATGAAACACACATAGGTACACGAAAATAACAGGAACCAACAAACATCAGTCAGTGATATCTCTTCACATCAAAATAACAAAGACAAAAAAGAGGCAAAATTACAGAATGCATAAGCAAAC
This sequence comes from Mus minutoides, assembly GCA_902729485.2. NCBI lineage: Eukaryota > Metazoa > Chordata > Mammalia > Rodentia > Muridae > Mus > Mus minutoides. Next base: position 72,997 of record LR751147.1, on the reverse strand, counting down.
AGCATTGATGAAACATACTTTAACCACTACATATTCATTAAAGGAAAAAATACACTGACTAAGAGGACATTTCAAGATGCTTAGTATAAATACCTTAAGCAGCATTATTTTAAAAACAAAAATCCCAGCCAATAGATTTGACTAAATGAAGACTCAGGAGTCAGATGCTGGGATGAAAACTTAATAGCCCAGAGAGGCAACAAAAGGATTCAGCTGACCTTCCTCATCTACCTATGTCTCAGAAGGAAAATCTTTCTCTTCCTCCCTGCTGTCTTAAATACCTGTCAACTCAAAGACCTTCTTTCTCTCCTTATGTTCACTCCCTGTCAGCTGATTACTTGCCCTGCCTCAGAGACACTTGCTCAAAAGTTTTAACTGGCGCTTTATTCAAAATATACAGAAACCTGAAACAACCTAAATGTCAGTCAAAAGAAGAATGGATAAAGAAAATGTGGTACATTTGCATTATGGAGAAACTCAGCCATTAAAAATGACACTATGGCTATGCAGTGTTAGTGCATGCCTTAAATCCTAGCACTTGGGAGGCAGAGGCAGGCAGGTTTCTGCGTTCAAGGCCAGCCCAGTCTACAGAGTGGGTTCCAGGACAGCCAGGGCTACACAGGAAACTCTGTCTTGAAAAACAAAAACAAAAACAAAAACAAAAACAAAAACAAAAACAAAAACAAAAACAAACAAACAAAAAAAGGACACTGTGAAATTTTCTGACAAATATAGAGAACTAGAAAATATTATTCTGAATGAGGTAACCAAGACTCTCAAAGACTAATTTAGTATGTATACACTCATATGTGGATATTTGCTGTTAAGTCAATGGTAACCTGCCATACCCATTCCAGTGTTAACTGTATGACAAGCCCAAAAGCTTGGACACAGTTCTGAGACAAAGAGTTTCATGGAAACTTAGTGTCCTAGAATCTTGTCATCCCATAGCATGAATGCTCCAAACTTGTCCCTGCATTAGTCAGTGACATGATCTGTGTGCTTTCCTTCAATATTGTTTTATTATAAGTGCCTCTAAGGATTGATTTTTACATATAGCTAAGTTAGATTAGCTTCCACCAGTTTTCCAATGTTCTAGGCAGTCCTTGAGCTGACCCTGGGCTTGGAATTCAGTAAGAATGTTACCTATTCAGTAACATTCAGAATTATCTCTAGTATTGTAAGAGAGACAGTGAAAGAAATCAGGCATTTCAATTTACTTGAATAGAGGTAGAAATCTCAGGGCTAGTCTATATAGTAAATACTTAGAATAATAGCCAAGTCACTACCATACACAGAAATTTACAATGGCCTAGGAAGAAGGAAGGTTGTGGTTTTAGGAGGAAGTGGAACATTTTATTAATTATTCATGAAAGGGTTAGTAGTAGAGAACTCCCCTGATACATGTTTTTCACTAGGCCCAGAGGAATAGCATAATCAGGTATTTACTAAGGGACCCCTGGTGGTGGGTTTAACAATAGACTAGTATTGCATCAGATCTTTCACCTGGCTCCTGTGAATAGCTGACTTTACATAGGGCTGATATTATCTTATTGTAAACATTGCCTGGTTCCTGCCAGTCTTTTTGTATGCATTTTTTATTTTGTGTCAGATACCTTCAATGTACCTTGGATGACCTTAATATATCACTTAACTTCCTTGTCTTATTCTGTAATATAAGTCTGATGCTTGTTTTGAGACATTACATTCAGATCAACACTCCCTTGTGTTCCTGTCAGTTTGTTATTTTTTTTTTTTTTTGTTACTAGACTCCCTGCCCACCTGTACCTGGACCCTGATTCTCCTGAGGGTTCAGGGGCCGACTGAGTCCAGTCCAAGGCAATAACCAAGCTATAAAATCTATAGAACTAGAGAAGGTAGATATATAGTAATTGTCTAGGGGAAACAGATAGGTGCTCTATATGCTATTAGAAGAGAAACACACAAACCACACCAGGCAGAAACTTTTTATCTACAATTGTGTACTACCTGTAATATATCCTAGGACAATGAGGGTACAAACCTTTTGAGAGTAACCAATCAATAACTGATTTGACTTAAGTCTCAGTCCATGAGATTGAGCTCATAGTTGACACTAGTTGGGGAACCAGAAACCTGAACTAGATAGACATAAAAACCTAGGATAAAACCAAATATTACAGGAAGAAAGAAAGAAAGAAAGAAAGAAAGAAAGAAAGAAAGAAAGAAAGAAAGAAAGAAGAAAAAGAAAAACATGTTGATTGGATATTACTTCTAAAGGTATTTTGCTATGTTCATCAGATAATCTTCTACTTGTAGTTTATGCAAATATTGGAACAAAGATCAAGACCCACAGCTAATCATTGTAGAGAGATGGAGATAGGAAGGGAGAGAAAGAAATGAGAGAGAGAGAGAGAGGCTCCTTGGATCACTCAGTCCTTAATCTGTTGGCTCTATCAAATAACTTCCTTAAGAAAGCTCAAGAAACTCTCATGGAAGAGGACATATAAAAAGTGTAAGAGCCAGTGAGTATAGAACATATTAAGCTAGCAAGACCCTCTAAATCAGCATGAACAAAGTATCTCCTGAGCATATGAGTGATTTTCTGATTTGGTCTCACCTTTTTGTGCTCTATTTATTATTTTGGTTTGCCTTGTCCAACATTGATGTGATAGTTTTATTTTATCTTATCAATTTTATTTTGCTATATTTGAAAAAAAAAGAAGAAAGGAAGAAAACAGGAAGGATGGAAAACTTAGCTGCTATAGTAAAGGGTAACATTTATATCTCCTAGAAGTGTAGGAAGTCAGTGGTACACACATTTAATCTACTTGTACTCACTTGCCAGCACATCTGTTGGAGTCAACCTCTTCAGGATTCCAGCTTATACAGAAGACCAGCTGAAACAACAAACTTCTTGTTACTGAGCAATGACTAGATTCTTGGACTTCCCATCTATAGCTGTGCATTGTTGGGTTAGTTGGACAAAAGACTGTAAGACATTAGAATACATGTCATTACTATACAGAGATACTCCATAAGATCTGTGACTCTAGACAGCCCTGACCAATATAATCATCTTGGGATTGCAAATTAAACTACTTCAAGATTTTAATCTTACACCAGTCAGAATGTCCAAGATCAATAAAACAACTAATACTGGCAAGGACTGGTAGGAGTTCAAGCTTATACACCCACTATAGAGATCTGTAGTAATTAGGCAGGAAATAGATTCACCTCAATTTATAGCAATACTAGTCTTAGGCATATGCAAAAGGGAACTACATCCTAATATAAAGACTTTTGTCCATCCACGTTGATTGCTGATCTATTTGTAATAGACATGAAATAAAAAGGGACTATATACATTAATGGATAAGTGGATAATAACATGTGGTGCACTTATTCAATGGTATATTATTCAGGTATTAAAAATGAAACTATGAAATTTGCAAGTAAGTGGATAGAATTAGAAAAAAATATCCTCAAACACACACACACACACACACACACACACACACACGTATATGCTTACTTATGTGGATGTTAGCTTTTAAGCCGTCAACAGACATAGCAAATATATATCACCACAGAAGTTAGGTATAGATTAAGAGCCCGGGGGAAGAAGAGGATCTCCCAAGGAAGGGGGATAGAATATGTAGTTATGGAGACACATGGGGTGGACAAATCAAGTTGCTGCTTAAGGAGAGCCTTTCCCATAATGGTATTGAAACATACTCTACACATCACCAGAGGAAAAAGGTAAACATCAACCCAGATACCAACCCTGCAATCAACAACAGTAACTTGCCTGTATAATACACTGGTGCAATAGTGGCATAAGTGTTTTCTGATTGGATTAACTGTCCATACCTTGGAAGAGAACCCATGCCTGACATTTCTTAGGTGCATAATCTTCATGTCTTTCCATTTATTTCCTACAATGCATTTTACCAAAATATATTATTATATATCTACACCTTAAAAACCATAGCTCATCAAATTCTAAAAAAATTTTAATACTTGGTCTGCATCTGGTCTGCCTCCACCATGGTGCATTTTCTCTGGAAAGGCCACTTGCCCGGAGCTGTATCTTTATCTCCTGTCTTTCAAAATGCATTTTTATCAATGTATAGTGTTCTGTCTCCAGTGGATCATTAACTTGACACCTGTTTTACTCATTTTCTAGGACTCATCTTCTTGTATTTAATTGCTTAATAAATATTTCATGTCTTTTATTATATTAAAATGCTCCAAATAAATTAATAGATTGGCTTTGCAGCATTGTCTCTATAATACCAATATAATTTTCTCATACTAAATTATTCAGTATGTGATACACACCTTATATCTCATAGAATAGAATATAAAGCTATTTAAAATAATTTTATTACAGTTACTAAAAATAGGTATGTAAAGGTAACACATTTTTGGTTTTACTTTATTTTAAACTGAGTGCTAAATTATTTAACGCAGATGAAATGAACACAAAAACTTCCTATTGTTTCAACTACAACTTTGTTGAACTTATCTTCATTATCATTTAAAACACTCATGAAAGAACCCAATGCTGAAGTTCTGACATAAAATACAACACTTAGTTTGCAGATTTTTTAAAATCACAGTTCACCTGCGATTCACTGTGGCTTTATACATTTGTTGTAAGTTTTTGAAAAATGTGTCAGCCAGTGTTTGTGTTGTGCAACTTAGATTTATATTTATAAGGGCTGAAATATTAAGTGAAACATAAACTGTATTCAACAATTTATTGGTATTGGAGTATTTGTAATTATTTTAAGATATATGGGAGATATTAAACTCATACTAATTCTACACTGAAATCTGTATTGTTTACTAATATTATTCAATAGCAGCTAATGGTATTTGATGTTTAAACATTTAAAGCAGAAGGTGATTCAGGTCAAGTGAAGACATTCACTTTTCTCCTGGGTTACAGCTATTTAACATCTGTCAAGATCACTGAGGCTTGGGAATCAAATGCATAAGCTAGTGCTTAATAACACTTTAAAAATAAAAGCGATTTGTGAATGCATAAATATATTTAATTAGGTCTTTGAATGTCTAGTGGCAAAACCACTGATCTTTTGACCCTTCTGTTGATAGCCATCTTAAAGCAACTAAAAAAAAAAAAAAAAAAAAAATGGCCACATAATTATTTGGCTGTATTCCAATGCATGCATTTTTGAAAACAAGAATATTGACTTTTATTACCACTCCTATGAGTGGTAATTGAATTTTTAGCAGTTGAGAAATTTGATAAATATTTCTGTGAGTCAGTATTTTTCTGTCACTTTTGTTATTTAAATTCCACTAAGAAAAGAAAATATGTCCATTCTATTTGCAATTGCAAAAAAACTATCCAGGTCTCCTATTTCTTCTTCACTTTTACTCCTTAGTTCTATTTAAACTTTTGTAACTTTTTTTCTTGTCATGGTATGTTGTCCAGAAAGAGCAGTAATGAAAATGAAAGGCAGTGGATGCATGCAGACTGCATCGTTACCACTCGAGTTACCTTATGCAAATCCCTTGCTAGTGAATTTTATGCTGGATGGATACAGTCTCTGACACATCTGTCCTCAGATCTTCCAAGGTTCTCCTGCTTATCTCCCATGTAGCTGCAGCTCACAAAGCCTTGGAAGTAAGTTCAGCATAAAAGTGGACTGTTTCCATAAGCCAAAAAAGGATGTTATGAAGAGCTCTGCTATCTGCTGATAAAGGAATTCTCAGGCTTTCGATCTTACATTATTTATGTACTACACAGCCCATAGAGGAAATGAGCTGCCATAGTATTAAGGATGAGATAATACATTTTTTAGCTTTAAGGTAACAAAATAAAAAGGCTATGACCTTTCACTAATAATCTTTTGCAAGAAAGGTCAATAACTGCAGAAGAATAAGAAAGCTTAAAGCCTATTATTGAATAAGATTTATTGAAATATTTAATTTTTTATTTTGGCAACAAATTTTGGTTCTAGTACAATGCTTAGCCATGTATTACGTACTGATTAAACATATGAGTCAAACACTATAGATGTACTCAAATATTTGAAATCATGAACCATGAATACCAGGTATTCCATGGTTTTATTACAAGTCAGTTGCCTACTGATTATAGAATTCACCACGAATATTAAATATTGTAACAATGTAGCAGAAGAAATCAGATATTAATACATAAAACTAGAGTTAAATTAAGCCAAATTAATTAAAGATTGGAATAGAAGAACATTAAATACTTTTAATATATAGAGAACTAAAAGTTGAATCAGAACAATTCTAGATATTAAGAAACAAACATAACCATGCATGGAGATAAAAACAACAACAACAACAACAAAACAAACAAAAACAAAAAGGAAAATAAAAACAAAAACAAAGAAAGTAGAATCCAAGGACCAAAGGTGATGGCAGAAGGATCAAAAATTCAAGGTCATTCATAGATTTATAGTGAGTTAAGGCTACCTTGAGAAACAAGATACAATACCATTTCTCCAGTATCAAAATAACAACAACAACAACAACAACAACAACAACCGAAGCAGCAAAAGACCAAACCTACTTATGTTTAATTACATGTTCACAATTGAAATTTCTTTTAAAATTAACATAAACATCACTCTGTATCTCCACATATGAGTTAAAATTGTTTTTAATTTTCAGAAAATCAATGCTGCTTTGAATTGTTTGATGCTTCAAACAGGGTTCTTGAATATGTACATACATAGACAGCAATATTTTAAATAACAAACCTTGTCACATGAGCTCCTGTGTAGCCTAGAAAGGAAAGACAAGGCTAATTTTACAGTCAGGGCCATAATACAATTTTCTATTACACTTACTTAGTATGTGGGATGCAGCTTGTACATGCCATGCAACATGTGTGGATATCAGAGGACAGTGTTTAGGGCTCAATTCTATTCTTCTACAATGTGAGTTTAGGTGAATCAAATTAAATTCACTGTATTTTGGAGGTAAGCCCCTTTATCTTATGACTTATCTCATCATATATATATATATATATATATATATATATATATATATATATATATATATATGAATGACTAGGCAGTACCACAAGAGGGGAATTCACAGGACAAAGCTTAGCATTGCTCATTGTTAGAAGGTAGTGATGCTATTCTGGCATTGAAACTTGGATGCACATGAATTTTACAGGAACCTGATATAGAGGTCTCCTGGGAGACTCTGCCAGTGCCTGGCAAATACAGAAGTGGATGTGCACTATCATCCACTGGATAGAGCACTGGGTCCCCAATGAGGGAGCTAGAGAAAGTATCCAAGGAGCTGAAGGGGTTTGCAGCCCTATAGGAGGACCAACAGTATGTCCTAATCAGTACTGGGACTAAACCACCAATTAAAGAAATCACATTGTGGGACTCCTGTCTCTAGCTATATATGTAGCAGAGGATGGCCTAGTTAGCCCTCAAGGGGAGGAGAGGCCCTTGATCGTGTTAAGGATCTATGCCCTAGTATAGGGGAATGCCAGAAACAGGAGGCAGGAGTGGGTGGGTTGGAAACCAGGGAGGAGGGGGAGGGGATGGGGGATTTTCAGAGAGGAAACTAGGAAAGGGGATAACATTTGAAATGTAAATAAAGGAAATATCTAATTAAAAATAAGTTAAAAAAGGAAATATTCAGGATGGTATATTGTATGGTAAAGATGCTTTAGCAACAATGCATTATCAGAAATATTGCCATATTAGTGGCCTTCTGGAACCCTATTTTAAATCAAAGCAAGACTTTTACAAATACAGCCTGAATATTGATGTCATTGTTGGAAAGGAATAAAGTAGATATTAATTAATATTACTACCATGTGTGTTGAGTATAAAATATTCCTTAAAAGTTCCATTATTTAGTGTCAATGGACTGATTAATTGATGGGTTCCTCATTCCACAGGCACTGATAGATACTTTGACTGTTGTTCCTAGTTGTAGGGAATAGGTCTTCTGTCATGAGCAATGACAGATTCTATCTTGTCTTTGGCTCTTCTCTTTGTTTTGCTTGCTGACATCCATGTGGTATACCTGTCACTATTTATTGTAGAACACAAGCTGTGAGAGACATTGCACCCTGCTCCTGCCCATTTTCCTCTGATCTCAAATGATCTATCTGCAGGGTTATAAAATGGCACATAATGGTACCTTGAAATCACAGTTTTATCCACTAAATGAAAAGCTTATAGAATTAACTCTCACAAGACCTGAGCACTCCTACAGTTTTTCATATTCAAACAATTTAATTATTCATAATCACTGTACATTTGTAAGATAGTTTATATAAAAAAACAGAGATAGGTATGTTGATGATGTGACTGAGATAATGTTCAACTTTGTTGTATAGATCACTTCACAGAGTACACATGCATGACATCAGAATCAATATAGTTTTAGGTACCTCTACTGTACACTGTACCCTAAGTGCAGGCCTATACAATTCATCATTACAGCATTACAATCTTACATTTAGGGATAATGTTTATGATGATGCAGGCTATTGCCTATCTGAATTACTATTACATTTCAATCATACTTGAAAAAATTTAAGGTAACTCCAATTCTCACATCTCATTAAAGAGATTAAAAAATTCTTATAAGTGCAATTAGACATAAGGAGGTATTGATTTTCACTTTAAGGTTTTGCATTATTGAATTACCAAAGCTATATGCACAGAAGCCGATTTCTTAACCTAAAGAGAAGAATTCAAGGGCAATAACCTAGGAAAACGTCAATGTGAATATCAACATGTTTTCTGATCAAGTCAACATAATTTTAAGCTAAAACTCCCATTCATATAGTAGGTACATATTTATTATTTCAAACTGAATATGCTCTTATACCATTAAAGTACATCTTTGAAGTCTTCCATACATTTTTTCCTACCAAGATATTATAGAATGAAAATTTTCAAAACTTATGGCTGAGCTCTACTTTTCACTGTGGTAAAAGAGTGTTTATACAGACAGAGCTAAAGAATTCCTTAAAACTGGGGCCTTAATATGACATAATATGATGGTCCTACAAGAGGTTAAAGAGATCTCAGATGTACCTCCTGTCTTTCCTTTCTTGTCCTCTCTTCCCTTCCCCTATCTTTCCCTTCCCTCCTCTTTCCTCTTTTTCCTTCCCCTTCTTTCTGTTCCCTCTTCTTTCCTTTCCTATTACCCCATTCCCTTTCCCTTCCTTTCATTTCCTATTACTCCATACCTTTTTCCTCTCCTCCTCTCATCTTTTCTCTCCCCTTTCCTTCTCTATCTCTTCAGTTTTCTTCCATTCCTCTCCTCTTTTTTCTTCTCCTCCTTTCCCCTGCCCTTCCTGTCCTTTACCTTTATGGTTCCTCCTCCTCCTCTGAGTCCTCCCCCTTCTCTTACTTTCCTTCACCCTCCCCTTTCTCTCTCCCTCTCTATGTTCACAAGAAGACAAAAGCCACATGAAATAAAACTTTAAAAGTAATCAAAGTAGGGTGGACATTGGTTAGCCATTCTTTCAGTCTCAGCTCCACCATTGTTCCTGCATTTCATTTAGACAGGAAAAATGTTGCATAGAAAGTTTTGTGAATGGGTTAGAATCCTTATACTGTACTGGGCATCCTACCTGACTACAGGAGGAGGCCTCTTCAGGTTCTCTGTTCCCACTCTTCGATATCTTTCAGTTCAGCTACATTGATCCCTGGGAGCCTCTCCCATCCCATGTTTCTAGGACTTCCTAGAGATTCCCCCATCCCTCCAACCCCAGCAGCTGCAGCTTTACATTCATTCTCCTGGCTCTCTGAGACTCTCTCCAGCACTTCCCACACCTGACCCTGCCCCCAATTGCTATCCCCCTTCCCTCTAACATCCACATCACTCCCTCCTTCTGCTTCCCATGATTACTTTGCTCCCCTTTCTAAGTGGGATTCAAGCATCCTCCCTTGAGCCTTCCTTCTTGTTTAACTTATTTAGGTCTACATGGACATGCACCAATCCATGCACTACTAATGATACTCTGTTTTGCTTACAGACAAGAGTCTAGCATAACAGTCTACCCAGGCTCTATCCAGAAGTTGGCTGAAACAGATGCAGATAACCACAGCCAAACATTAGACCAAGGTTGGGACCTTTATTGAAGAGTTCAGGTGATGTGCCCCATACATCTCTGACCAGCAGAGACAGTGGAAAGAAATGACACGGGGATGCCAAAGTGGGTTCAGAGCAGCTTGTCTTCGCAGCTTCTGCTTTATTTTGTTTCTCTCTCTCTCTCTCTCTCTCTCTCTCTCTCTCTCTCTCTCTCTCTCTCTCTGGTTTCACACAGATGCAGCCGTTCACTCACACACATTAATCATCCATTCACTCACCCTGGTCTGGTCTCTAGTCTCTCTAACACTGATCTCTGGTCTCTTTAACGCTGGTCTCTCCTCATCTGGGGCTGCCCTCAATTTATACTTCCATTCACTCACGCCACCTCACACCACCCAATCATAGATGCACATGTCCAAGGCAGCATTCAGGGTTGGCTGATAGAATGGTATCTTGAGATGTTGCACTAATCTCTCCAACAAGTTACACGCACTGCTTTTACTGCATATGACTGAGACTGGGATAAACAATCTAGGTCATGGGGCTTGGCATAGAGCCAAAGTCCCATCTTTGGCCCATGAGGCCGTGCCCACTCCCCACATTCAGGGAAAGATTGAAGGCCCTAAATGGGATGGAAACCCAATAGGAAGTTCAACAGAGTCAACTAGTCTGGCGTACCAGGAGAAGTCAGAAACTGTTTCACTAATCAAACAGCCTACATGGGGTGGACAGAGGCCCCCAGCAGATGTATAGCAGAGGGCAGCCTTGTCCTGCTTCAGTGGGAGATGATATGCATAATCCTGCAAAAAAAAAAAAATGAGGGTGAGAGTAGAGGAATTCCCAGTGGGTCCCTGCTTTCTCAAAGTTAAAGAAGGGGCCAGATAGAGCAGGATGGAGGGAGGGACTCTGTGATGGTGATCCAAGAGGAGACCAATGTTTAGGATGTAAATTTATTAATTTAAAATTAAGAAAATGAACAAACAGTAAACCAGTAAGAAGTCTGTCTAAAAGTCATAACTGCTAACACCTGGATTCTGAACATTCTGTCTCCAAAACCATGGGAAATAAAGATATATTGTCTGAACATGTACTATATGGTATGTGTGGCAGCCTGAAAATAAATAAGCACAATGTCATGCATTATGCATAAGTAAGAGGATTTGGAGATTCTTGAATAAACAGCTCATTCAAGGATGGGGAGGTAACAAACAAGATGATGTCTGGATATCTCATGCTTCTGGAAATTAAGTGTCAAGAAAGGCATTCTGGGAGAAAAAGAGGGTCAAATTGAAGAAACACAAAATGGGGAAGGATAAAGAAATGTATGTGGCAACAAAGAGCTAGGATTTTATTGAATAATATAAATGAGATCATAGTTATGTAGAATAAATTGATTAAATAATTAAGTGTTGAAGAACAGCTTTTTCCTTATGGTAGGATTCCAATTAAAGACTTCAGAAAAAATCATGAATCTATTATCATAGGAACAGATAGAGGCAAAAATCAGTGAACTTAGTAAAATTAATTGAACATTATGAAAAAAATTGGAATGTTGGTGAAGTCTTTCAGTGTTATAAAGTTATGGAGATGGAAATAATGAGATTTTAGTGAAGGGATTTGTCAGATAGCATCTGAAACAGAAAATCAAAATCAACATCGTGTTTAAAATCTTATTCCCATTGTGTGCCCTTGATAGAATGAAATTAGGAGAGCAAAACATTGCATTTGTGATATTCTTGACAAAGATGCATTGCTTTCATCCTATCCTGAGCAAATATCAGACAGACATCAATTGAGGAATAGTCTACAAAGTAAAAAGTCCAATGGTGTCAAGGTTACTAAATAAAGCAAGACAAATCACTGAGGAAAGAAACCTGATTACAAGATATAGAAGAGACGGGACAATTAAATGTCAGGTGTCTGTGGGGAAGGAGCTATTGCGAGTTTATACTTACTAATCCTTGCTGCCAAAAGCTGAACAATTTCATGGCCAGGTGCTTCTGAGACCATCTGATACTTTTAAGTAATCACACGTATTCTTTATTTACTTTGCTTGCTCCTTCTACCTTCTTTTTTCTTTTTGAATCTTTTTTCTTTTAATAATAATGCATTGACAACTTTTATTATTAAAAGATGATAGTCGTATTTCACTAGGAAAATTAAAAGAATTATAAAGAAATTCTCAACACAACTTGGTATTTGCTATGCTCTGACACTAAATGGCCATTTTTTATCAGAGAAGTTAAATATTTTGACATCAAATCTAATTATAAACATTTTATTCTCCTTCTAGTGTTATTATTTCAAGACATCCCTCTGGTTTCAATCATACATTGGTTTTTTGTTTGTTTGTTTCTTTAGTTTAGTTTTGTTTTGTTTTGTTGTTGTTTTTTCCTTGAGATCATTTAAAAAAGAATTTACTCTGCTAATTTTCCTTAAAAACAATTTTGACATAAACACTCCTAGAATCACCATTCAATTTCTCTGTCATCCTTAGTTGCACACTGAATCTCTTGGAAGAGTAGTCAGTATTTTCCTCTCGAATACTATTTGTACATTTTCTTATAAGTTGACTTTAGTTTATTATTATTGTCTTTACAATCTCATCAAATTTGTACTTTTCAAATCAGCATAGATGTTATCTTATCAAATACAATACTCAGTTAATATCTATCACAATGTTTGACCTAAAAACAATAAAGGTAATCTCATTTTCTTTCTGTTTGTTCTTATTATCCCACTGTGGCTATCTTTAGAACTGTTATACTATGAGGCACTGGACCCCTTTTCTGCTCTGTCTCATCATTGGTTGTCTCTTTCAGCTTCACAGCTAAGATTTACCCTTAACTGGTAAATGTGTATCTCTACTTTGAACAATTTCCTTGACTTTTAGCTGTCTATATCTCTGACCTACTGGTTTAACATTATGGATGTCAGGGAGCTGTCTGAATGTCAGAATGTAGATCATCTAAACCTAATTTATGTTCTGTATTTGAGTCTAATCCACTGGCTTCTCTCCTTTTTCCTACCTTATGTGGTAAATGGGGAAGAAAAATGTAAGTTACAGAACATTCTAAGGTCATTCCTATATGGCGAATTTCACATCCTTGTTGCATTTATTATCTTCTGTTCTTATTTTTTTTATTTTAACATACAAGGTCCTGTTGAATGGAGGTGTGATAAATATATAGGGGAGCACCAAGGAAGCAGACCCAACTGAGCCTTTCATGAGCTAAGAGACCTGGCCAGATTCTTTTAGCTGTTTAAGAATAAAATGACAAGCATCAAGTATGAAAGGAGTTTACTTTTGTAGTTCAATATCGCTAGAGTATTGTCAAATGAGAAGAAAAATGTGTTTTGTTTTTGTTTTTGTTTTTTTGAGACAGGGTTTCTCTGTATAGCCCTGGCTGTCCTGGAACTCACTTTGTAGACTAGACTGGCCTCGAACTCAAAAATCTGCCTACCTCTGCCTCCCAAGTGCTGGGATTAAAGGCGTGTGCCACCATGTGCAGCTTCCATGAAACAGTCTTACTGCATTTACTGCATCTGATCAAAGCTAGACACTCACAATCTATTTTTAGGAATGTCTTCAGGAGATATAAAGTTTAACATTTTACAAAGCACACCATAAATACAGTATAATAAGTAGCCAAACTCAGCTATTTCACCACCTATATGGCTCCTTCATGTTGCAACAGTCTGCATCTAGACAGTGCCTGTAGCCTCCAGCTTGTCCCCACTCTATGTTTCTGTATCTGTTATCTCTTTCTGTGCAGAAGAGAGAAATTTCCCATTTAAGTCTATTTATCTCACATTTGTTTGAATTTCCTTTGGAAGAATAAAGCAAATATTCTCAAGGAATATAAATTTCCTTAACATCTTAAAATATTAACTCTATCTCAGCTTCCACAAGCTTCTTATTTATTTCCTGAATTTTCTATCTTCTAAGTAAATAAGCATAGGTCTTAAAGCTGACCTTGCCATGTTAGAAAACATTTCTGTAACTGTGGGTCACTATGCCCACTCATTTCTGCATAATGCCACAGAGACTATATTTATGTATAAGCTTTTGTCCTTATATTTAGGCAATGTTTTCCACTAACTTATAAATCAAATATCCTGTTTATATTAATCTAAGTTCTGCTACATGACTGTTTAGTTACCTCTTCTTCCTTATCTTTCCAGCCTGCTTCCTCCATTAGATAATTCTTCTTAGGCCCAACTCCCTGACTTCCTCTCTCTGTGTCATGAAGTCCCACCTCACTATTCTGTCTTTTGCTATAGGCTATAGGGATTTATCTTAACAAATCAGAATGTGCCTTAGGCAGGCATGAAAAGAGAAAAACATGTTCACACACAACATATAAACATCATCCTTACAACTTTCCCATATATCTTCAAGAACCTCTGTGGTAGTTTGAATAAGAAAGTCTCACCAGTCCCCTACATATTTGAATTCTTGATCATTAAGCAATTTCTCTTAATGAAAGGGATTGGGGGTGTGGCCTGGTTGGATAGGTGTGGTCTTGTTGGGGAAACTGTGTCATTGGTTGGGAGTCATTTGGTTTTAGAATCCCAAGCCAGGGCCACTGTTTATCCATTCCAGATGTCTGCACATCTAAAATAAATGTAGAATCCTCAGCTACGTCTCCTGTGTGATGTCTGCCTTTGTGCTGTCATGCTTCTCACTATGATAAAGATGTACTAGACTTCTGAAACTCTAAGGAAGCCCCAGTTAAATGTTTTTATTTATAGTTGCTCTGGTAATGATATCACTTTACAGCAATAGAACACTGACTGAGATATCTTCCCTCATCCTTTTCAAGGACTTGCTAGAGACTCTAACATCAGAAATAAATCCTTAACAACTTAATGCAATAGTCTATTCATTGATAATACCACTTTGATACATATACATTAATACAAATTTCTGAAGTAATTTACTGTTTTTATTAGACAAAATATTTATAATATACATTATAAAATAAAAATTATAATTAACAATTAAATTCATAAAGGTTTTTGGAATGCTATTTATACTCATACATTATTTTCAATGTAACCATATGGATTAAGAATGTTACTCCCTCAAAGGGAGAAGGATAGCTAGTAAGAATGACTTGCATATAGCATGGTGGTTCATGCCTATATTCTAAACTATGAAGGCTGAGGCAGGAGGATCTTGAGCTCCAGATCAGATCCTGTCTCAGAAAAGAAAAAAAGAAAGGAAAAAAAATAAAAAGAAAAAAGCTTAAATACTTCCTAATTAATATTTGAGAATTCTTCAGCAATTAGAATGAGAAATTAAAGATTTTATTTTTTTCAGTTTTTGTATTAGATATTTTGATTATGATATAACTCTTCATCTGTGACAATCTTGGCTTTTGTAATTCTGTGACTGTGATCTTTGCTTTCTCCACATGGCTTTCTTCTATTTCTTTTACCTCTTGTAAACACTTATCCTTAAAGATTATTAAAATGCCCAATGATGATTGCAAAACAAATTGCTTAACTTAGTTATATCTGTGAAGGATCTCTAAGCAATTAATTTCACGATCACAGGATCTAGGTATTAAGCATATGCATGGGGAGTGCATAGTACAACCCAATGTAACTAGTCATAATAAAGTTAGAAACTCATTTTTCAACATTATTTTAGTGTTATCTCTCTCTATTATTTCTGCCTTCCTTTGTCCTATTTTTATGTATATATCAAGACCACACACATTTTTTCCACCATGCTATTTCTTGACCTCAAATTTACTTGAAGACAGTCAAATAATCCAAACCATGTAGTTTTCTTGTTAGGCTAAAAAGAAAGCTATTAAGCCCAGAAGTAAAGATTTATATTTAATGTTGCAATGCACTTTAGTTTTGCTGGTAATCATTTAAATTATTTTCTTGAGGTCTTTAAAGCTTTCTCAAAGAGTGACAAATGCACTTAGGCTAAGAACATGGCCAAATGCATAAAGAAGCCTGTTAGAAACTGGAAGCAAATGTCAATTTAGTATGTGAAGCTGAGCACTTGGCAAAAAGGCTGTCACAATGGATGTACTGAAGAAAATGAAAGAGTGCTCACTTGGTAGCAGTTTTAATGAACTGACCCAGAGTATAAAAAGATAATTAGAGTCATAATTATACAGCAGTAATTCATACTTGGAATTACATGTGGATACCCTACAGTAAAATGCTAGAGTTACTGTTTGGGTCAATGCAATCTTTAAATGAATTCTAATGTTCACAATTTTTGTGAGGACAGGAGATGTTCTCCCTGTCTTTCCTTGAAGGCAATGCTGACTGAGAGAAATGCTGTGTGGGAGACCACATTTGGTTTTGTAAAAGAGTTATTTGCTCTTAGCAACAGAGCTAAAGTTGGAAATTAGCTTGTCCCTTCCACCGTTTTATGACTTCTTCCCTCTGAAATAGTTTGAATGCTCAATAAGGCAGCTTTTAAACATAGGCATATTTTAAAATTTTTCAGTTCAACTTTCCCACTGCCTCTGGTGTATGGTTGACTAAAAGGGAGGATGCAGCATTAAAGAATTAAAGAATCGTGATTAAAGTAGGTTTTGAGAAATCTAAGCTTAATGATGAAGGTGGTTGTTGTTTGCTAGGCACTGCAGGCATCCTCCCCTCCCCTCCCCTCCCCTCCCCTCCCCTTCCCATCTTCTCTCTCTCTCTCTCTCTCCCTCCTTCTCCCTTCTCCTTCCTCCCTTCCCCTCCCTTGCTCTCTTCTTTCTTTCTTTCTTTCTTTCTTTCTTTCTTTCTTTCTTTCTTTCTTTCTTTCTTTCATGACATGGTAATCCAGTGGCCTGGAACTCACCTTTTAATCTAGACTAGCCGTCTAGCCTCAGGAATCTGCATGATTCTGATTCCTCAGTTTTGGGATTGTAAAAGCACACAAGTTTTTGTTTGTTTGTTTGTTTGTTTTGTTTTTGTTTTGTTTGGTTTTTGGTTTTTCGAAACAGGGTTTCTCTGTATAGCCCTGGCTGTCCTGGAACTCACTTTGTAGACCAGGCTGGCCTTGAACTCAGAAATCCACTTGCCTCTGCCTCCCAAGTGCTGGGATTAAAGGTGTGCACCACCATGCCAGGCAAAAGCACACAAGTTTTAAAGATTGCATAACTTAAAAAGTTGATTCTGACAGAGTGACTTGCTCTTGCTTTCTCATAGTTACAACGCAAGCACTTCACCCACTGAGTTACACAATCATGAACTTGACACTTACTGATATCTATTTTGTGGCACTATTCCATTACAATGATAAGATATAGCTCATCAGATCTTGCAAAAACTCACTATCTCCTGCTCCTTCATCTCCCACACCACCTTGAAAAATCAGTAATTGTTTCATTTATTGCAAACAAACTATGTGCATGAATATTATTATGATCCCATCTATGTAGTGACTAAGGAAAACTCATCCATTGTGCTAGGCAACCAATCTCCATTCTAAATTCCTAAATGACAATATCCTGGCAGCTCTGATTCCTTGCCCCCTTCCTAAAATTGTAAGCCTGCTATGAAGCAATTAATCATTTGTTATGGATTTTTAACCCTCTTTTCACTGTGAGGGATCAGAATCAAGCAGATTCCTGAGGCTAGAGGGCTAGTCTAGATTAAAAGGTGAGTTCCAGGCCACTGGATTACCATGTCATGAAAGAAAGAAAGAAAGAAAGAAAGAAAGAAAGAAAGAAAGAAAGAAAGAAAGAAAGAAAGAAAGAAAGAGAAAGGAGGGAGGGAGGGAGGGAGGGAGGGAGGGAGGGAGGGAATTTCATGAATCACCATGTCTTGAAAGAAAAAAAGGATTGAGACAACTCCCTTTTAGCTGTATGGGGGGGGGGGGCGCAAACAGCACACATCTCAGGGAAGGAAAAGCACTGTCACAGTCAGGTATACATTCCACACAAATGAAAGGTTTGTGGTGCCCATCTTCAAAACCCTTAGTTTTGCCTCTAATGCACAGCATGCCTTTGGTTTGGTATGTTAAGGCTGTCAGCCTGCTAGCAATTGTTAATAAATTCATGTAATTATAATTTGAATAAAGTCTGTGGTCTTTTTCTGGTAGATTCAATCTCCACAATTACTTAATGAGAAATCCAGGACTATAGAATTAATTAATACCCAATGGCTGATATCAGAAACTGTGGGTTAATACTACCTTACTCTGATCCCTTAATCCTCACATAAACCAGGCCTCATTTTGGCAGTGTTAGAATGGTCCTGAAGCATGCCACTCACCTTGGCCCATCATCTCCATCTTTATGCTGTGCTGCTTTGTTTCCCCACAAAACTCCACCCTTTTAATGCTTGAACAAATGATGAACATTCAGCAACAAACTTGGTTTCTCTGTCCAGTGTTAGATGCACCAACCCTCCAGGAATTCTGGAAAGGATGTGTTATTACTCTAATAATTGACAGAAAACCAAGGAAGGGTTCACTGAGAGATGAAGAAGGGGACAGGATGGAGAAGGATGTTTCATGCAGCTTTGAACCAATGGTGAGTGGTAGAGAGAAACAGAAACCTCTAAGGGCAAGACAGGTAATGCAGTGACTCTGGCTTGTTTTTAGTTTTTGTATAGGGTTATCCCACTGGATCTCAAGCATATTGATCTTGTGAAAGTGAGTGAGGTAAAGATGAGTTTTGTTTCTGAAAGATAACTACTACATTTCATTTTTTAAGTTCTCTAGAGCATGGACATACGAATTGCCTCGAGTTGAGAAAACAAACATGATTTTATTGACTTCAAATATTATTCACAATCCCAGAGCAGCCTTTTTGACAGGACCTTGACAGGTCCCTAAGTACCATCTCTTCCTGCATGTGATCTTCTCAGTTCTTAGAACCACTTTACACGAGGCTTTTTTGATGCTTTGGATTGTATAGGGTATTTCAGCTGGGACATGAGAATTAAGTAAAGAAAGGATCCTTCCCTCTTCATTTTGGTAGAGCACTTCCTATCGAGATAATTGTAAAACATTAGACTTAAAGTCTAATAGTCACATAGATCTTGGAGACCAGCTGTTCTGAGTTTAGAACTCAACTAAGTTATCACTGGACCAGTAACCTGGATTCTAATCCAGCCTTCGCTGCTTGTGTTTTCTCAGTGTGTAAACTCAGAGCTTGCATGACACTGAACACAAAATCACTGCAGACTTCTTTTCTCCTTAAATAATTGGATTAATGTAAATGAAATGTTTCAGAGGTTTCTAATTCACAACTGACAATTAGTAGTATCTTTTTTGCCAAGCGTGGTGGCGCATGCCTTTAATCCCAGCACTCGGGAGGCAGAGGCAGGCAGATTTCTGAGTTCGAGACCAGCCTGATCTACAAAGTGAGTTCCAGGAGAGCAAGGGCTATACAGAGAAACCCTGTCTCAAACACAAAAACAACAAAAACAAAACAAAACAAAACAAAACACAAAGAAACAAAACAAAAAATAGTATCTTTTCTTTTTGTTGCTTACTTTATGTCATAATAAAAGATACTAATTTAGTATTCCAGTAATGTCCTAAATAAAACAAGATCAGAAAACCCCATTTTAGAACTCCAAATATTTCTCAGTTATTTGCACTGAAGTCTGGTTTAATTTTTTCTGAAAGTCTGAATAGTCACAGGGGATCAGAAGTGGTCTGGCTCCAACATCTGCTTAAGGACTGTCTGATATTCCTGAGTCAGTCAAACGAGCAAGTATCCACCTCTGGGGTAGCAACGATGGCTCTGGGAAAGTTCTGTTTAAGAGCTGAAATGGACACAGACACACACACAGACATAATACACACACCGAAAAAATATAACAATTTTTTCTTCAAGAAAAGTGGTATGATACTTAAATCTTTGCTATTTCCCCTTAAATTAAGACACAGCCCTATGGCCCTCAGTTCTCCAAGCTATAAAACCTTCAACATCCTGCCAGGAATGTGTATAAATTGTGATTCATCTTGAAACACCCATTAGGAATCTTCAGAGCTAAATTGGTGCTTTCAACATGATAAGTGCCTTTCCAGCCTCCCATGCATCCTCCTCTTAGATGGGAACTACAGTGATTTCTTTGAATTTTTCTGTTCCACCTGTGCTACTGGAGAGTTTCCAGGAAGAGTCTTTTGAACTGAGGTTTATCTGAGTGTGAGGGACCAAGTCTTAGCATTTTAATCTTCATTCCCTGTGTCAGTGCAAATAATCATTCCTTCTCATGATTCAGAGAGTCTGAAGACTCGGCAGGCTTCAATCCATTATATTTCATCTGATAGATGATGATCTTCAAAGCAAAAATGGAGCTCCTGGGAAATGAAAATTCAGAAAGCTGATCCAGGCAATAAAACAGAAGAACCCCAAACTTACTGCCAGGACTCTTCACTTCGATGCCGGAATTTTAGAGCCAGAACTACAAAGTCCTTCTCATTATCTTCTTTTAAAATGGTTCCATACTACCACTGAACATGTTTTTGTTTTTTTTTTTTTTTTTTTGTCAACCATTTTTTAAAATGTAATAGGTATGCAGAAATGACTGTACAAGCTCAGGGCAAACTTTCATTTTAAAGGAAACTTAAAAAAAAAGAAAGAATCAGTGGTTAGAATAGGAAATAAATCAGTGAGTAAGAGGATTAAGAAAACTGGATTTACTTGAATATCCAGTCAGATAGGGGGCAAATAAAAACAGAAAATCATCTATCTGCCAAAAAGTCTTTTTTTCTTATTTTTTTTATTTTGTATTGATTTGTTTGTGTTTTGTTTTGTTTTGTTTTTCCTTCTTTTTTTGGGGGGGGTGACACAATTTTTGAACATAAAAAAAACTAAAAGGAGTATTATTATGAGAAACCTGAAAAGATATGAAATATTCATTGAAACCATTCATTGTCAATGGAAAGAGACAGTCCGATATATACTTAGGTAGAAAAGGAATGGATAGCAGCAGGAACAGTGACACAGTGAGGACCAAGACCATGAATGGCAGAGGAACATTGCAGAGATTAATAAAACTGTCACTGGTCCTCCCTAAAGGAAGGTACAGATATTTCTAAATTTTCCTTACCTATCTGAAGCCATCAGAAGGAAAAAGTCTCCTAAAAATTACTTGAAGTGGTTTGATGTTATGATTTTGAATATGATAAGCTGCTCTCAATAAAACATTACCTATTCAGGGGTATACATTATATTCAACACAAATGGCTTAAGATTGATAAATAGAATCCGATTTTGCTTGTTGAACTACTGCATTCAACCTGGTTCCTGACTGAAAGCATTTTACTTGCTGTGTCCATGTGTACAATCTACAGGTTCATCATCTAAATACTGGGAAAACTCTAACAGGATGGAGAAGTAACTTCATAAAATCACACAACTTCCAAGCATGAGAAAGTAAATCTAGGCCTACAAATGCCCTGCGCTGTTCTTAAATTATGCAGGAAATTTATGTTTCTAATTGGGAAAGTTATTTACAGGAATGATGTTATCACACGACTAGTTCTTCATCTTTAAAAAAATTTTTTTGATTGTTTTGTTTATTTACCTTTCAAATGTCATCCCCTTCAAGGTTTCTTCCCTGAGAACCCCCTCATACTACACCCTTCCTCTGTCTCCATGAGGGTGCTCCCCCGCCTACATGACCACTCCTGCCCCACTGCCCTAGCAATCCCCTATACTGGGTCATCAAGCCTTCATAGGAACCAAGGCCTCCCTCCCTTTGATGTCAGACAAGGTCATCCTCTGCTACACATGCAGCTAAAGTCATGGGTCCCTCCATGTGTATTCGTTGGCTGGTGCTTTAGACTCAGGGAGCTCTGGCGGGTCTGGTTGGTTGATATTGTTGTTCTTCTTATGGGGTTGCAATCCCCTTTAGCTACTTCAGTCCTTCCCCTAACTCATTGGGGTCCCCTTGCTCAGTCCTGTGGATGACTGCAAGCATCTGCATCTGTATCAGTAATGCTCTGACAGAGCCTCTCAGGAGACATCCATATCAGGCTTCTGTCAGCAAGTTCCTCTAGGCATCAGCAATGGTGTCTGGGTTTGGTGGCTGCATATGGAATAAATCCCCTTGTGGGGCAGTCAATGGAAGACCTTTCCTTCAATCTCTCCTCCACTCTTCTTCCCCATATTTCCTTTATATAGGAGCAATTCTGGGTTAAAATTTTGAGATGAGTAGGTGGCTCCATCTCTGAACCAGGGGCTGTGCCTAACTTCTGGATATGGTCTTTACAAGTTCTCTTTCTTCTTTGTTCGGTATTTCAGCTAATGTCATGCCCGTTTGGGCCTGGGAGCCTCTCCATGTCCTGACACCTGTGACTTTCTGTTGGCAACCACCAATTTACCATCCTCTATTGCTGCATATCTCTGTTCAAACTCCTGACCCTCTGTAGATCTCTCTCTGTCTCTCCGTGCATTTTATCTTTTACAAACTACTTGATTCATATATTTAAGATATTAACTTCTGAGATAATAGCAATATAAACCACAAAATCCTAAATCTGTCTCATTAGATAAGGTGTAGCTTACTTGATAACATGTTTGGTTATTCCCTTGGGAATAACCAAATGGTTAGGTTGGCGTGAATTACAGAACCTATCCTCTTTCAGGCTCAATGAACAATCATTGTTAACATATTTCTTCAATTTCCAATGCCTGACACAGAGGACTAAATCAACTCCAAGCTAACAAAAATTAAAAGAAAAAAAAAAAAAACACTAGGTGATAAATGGATAATTTTTAGTGAAAAATTGATAAAGTTGGCATTCAAGATAAAATGACCAAATAGATAGCATTTACTACATAGTCTCCTATGTGACATTTATGAATATTAACTTTGTACTTAGCACTGACCCACAAACTTCACACACAGTTGCTTCATTAAAACTGTATCACAATACTATGAATAATTAGACCAATTATCAAAGAAAATAAGTTTAAAAATAAACTTATTTAGAAATAAACAGAATAATTTTAGATTTATAGAGAAAAATGTTACATAGGAGATGATATATTATATATCTCTGCTAACATATTGCATTATTGTAATTAGTATATGCATTAGTGAAGGAAGATAGAGAGAAGAAGAGAGAGAGAGAGAGAGAGAGAGAGAGAGCGAGCGAGCAAGGAAAGAAGAGTAGAGAGATTATGAAGAATTTGCTCATGTTGTCAGTGAGCCTAAGAAGATCAAGTTTTATATTCTGGTAGCTGAAGATCTAGGGAAGTCATGTGTAGTTTTACTTAAAGATATGCCTAATAATTTGCAGAAGCAAAGCTATCAATCATGTCTTGAAATGCAGGTCTGAGACCCAAGATGCCTTTAGTGTAGCTTTAGTCCAAATACAGGATATGATCAGAGTTACATTTTGAAAACATACAGACATAAGAATAAATGTTCCTTAAAAGTAGCTAAGATTTATTCAAATTTCCAGAGGATTATATGCCACTAATCCAGTGTTACAGGGTGGGGACTATAATCTGCTTAACTAAATTTACTGACTCAAAGTGAGGAGTATTTTATATTTATATTGTAGTTCATTATTTAGATATTTCTATTGCATATATTGTTCCAGCTTTGAATATTTTGAGCTCTTTAAGTTGACTACTGTTTTTTTTTCTCCAAATCTTCACATTTTGGATATTTATAATAATATAGAATAACTTAACCTCATTTTACATTCCGACATCATCTCCAGAATCTAAACATTCACATCTGCAAATAGATATAAAAACGGTCTGAATATATGGCAGAATCAACTTAATGTAAGAATAGCTTAATTCAGTTTATCGTTTCAAGGAATGAAGTCCATCATGGTGGAGAAAGCATAAATGCTAGGACTTCGGTTGTAGTGGACCTTGTGTCTAGATTCCTCAAGTCTTAGTGGACCAGGTGGCAGAAAAGGTGGGCCACAGTGGAGATAACCAAGAACTCTGAAGCTTCATGCTCTAAGACCCTATGTCTGTAAAATAGGCCATATGTCCAAAAGGCTCTACAGCCTTTCAAATCAGTCTCTCCATGGGGATCGACTATTTAAAACATTAGCCTATAGGTGGAAGAATAACATGAACTAACTAGTACCCCCTGAGCTCATGTCTCTAGCTGCATATATAGAAGAGGATGGCCTAGTTGGCCATCATTGGGAAGAGAGGCCCCTTGGTCATGCAGACTTTATATGCCCCAGTACTGGGGAACGCCAGGGCCAAGATGTGGGAGCGGGTGGGTAGGGGAGCAGGGCCGGGAGGGGGGAGGGTATAGGGAACTTTCTGGATAACACTTGAAATGTAAATGAAGAAATTATCTAATAAATGTTGGAAAAAAAACATTAGCCTAGGGAGGATATTTTACATTCAAAATATAATATTCACTTCTCAACTCACATAAGCTCATGCTACCTCCTAATGAAAAATAAATTCATCTTTACTTCACCAGTACCAACATTCTTTGTTTCAGCAGTGGTTATAAATCCAGTGATATAATTATTTAGATTCAAGGCAATATCTTCATTGTGAATGAACCCCTGTAAAATCAAATTCAAGTAGCATATATCCAATCACACACTGTAAACATTTCCATTCCAAAAGGAGTCAGGAAGGAAAAATCAGAGTAAAGCAAGATTGAAAATCAGCAGGGTAAACAGTAAAACACTGCAGATCTGTGTCGAACAAATGGGAATTTCAAAAGCACCGGCTGGACTCCATCACACTTAGAAAATGTGACTCTTTTACCCTTGAGACCTGTAGCATATATGAGTATTCTAATGAGCAAGCATTTATTGGTGTCTAGTACTGGCATAATAGATGTTCTATGTTCCTGTCTGCTACAAAATATGCAGATAAGTACTGTAATATAGGTCTCACCTTCACGACTTCACAAATGTGTTGGGACTCTACTTGAGAATTTGACATTCTTGTACACATTGCCTAGCCTCAGTGTTTGCTGGATTCTGAAAACAAGCTTCTGTGACCCTTTAACTCATAGATTTTCATGTCTGAAAAACAGTAACACCTAGTAGTAACTTATAAAATAGCCTGGATATCTACAGACAGGTGAGTGGATAAGAACATAGTTTATATTCATAAAGAAATTTAACTCAGTCATAATAAGGAATAAAATTATGTCATTTGTAAGGAGATAGATGCAACTGGTAATGATTATGCTGACAATCAAAACCATCTCAATAAGGCAAAGACAAAATGTAAATCAGCACAAAAGAACGTGCCAGCAAAAGGGACACTGCTTAGGGAGACGAAAGTGAACAGTGGGGTACAGAGGCAAAGTTCAGAAGATGGGGTGAATGTGACCACAGTACTTAGTAAGTACACTGCCAGAGCTCTGAAGGTGTATGGCTGAGAAGCTATTCTTTATGATAACCTGCTGATGTACTAATAGGAAATCTCAATAGCGTTTTACTCAGCCCATCCTGCTCAGGCTGCTGGTGTCTTATTTGCATCTGGATTCCCACAATTTATTAAAAGTCACTTTAAAATTTTAATGTATGTGTATTATATTTACAACATTCCCAGGTCTGCCCTCCAACGCCTGCTGTGGCCTTCTCCCAAATTCATGACCTGTTTTTCTCTAATTGTTACACACACACACACACACACACACGAGTCAACTTTGTATTGCCAGAATATATTTTTTTTCACAACTATCACCTTAGTATTGAAGAACAAATCAGGGTTCCCCTCCCCCCAGTGAAGACTAATTCTGTTCAGCGGTCACTAGTTGTCTGTAGGTTTTTTGTTTGTTTGTTTGTTTGTTTGTTTTTTTTTAATCTAGAGGTGGAAAGTTATTGGATTTCTCACTCCCACAATAGCATGTTACCTGGGGGTGACACTCATTGCTCATGCTCAGACAATCATTTTATGTACACAGCTTCCCTCTCATTATAGAAGGAGCAGGCTCTCCGCAGATGTCTTAGTCCCCTCCTTCTTACAATCTTTATGACCCATCATTCCAAATCTTCCCTGAGCCTTATTTGGATGCTCTGAGTTGTAGGGGGATACCCTCAGATGGTTTTCCTTTTCATTTTGAACTGCTGAATGTTTCTGTATCAGCCTCTGCTTCAAATAAGAAGTGTCTTTGGTGTATAAAAAGGGCTACACATATCTGGGGGTATAAGGATAAGTATTTGCAATGAAGTTAGAGAGCATATATGTTTGAGAAAATTATAGTAGTAGATTCTTCTCTATGTTCCATGGCTTCTTCATAGAATTTTATGAATTCCATGAATAGTTGGCTAGGTTTATGTTACCTTGAATGAGTTCATTCCTATTGGTAGCTAGCCACCATCAAGACAAAAGTTGCACCTTTATAACCTTGGTAATTCTGGATGTTCGGGGTTTAATAGGATTCACATGACTTTTCAACACCATTTCTACCAATTCAGAGGCTTCTGCTCCAGGAGGATGGCTTTGGTCTATGAGTCAGATTGATCCTCTTTCTCCTAAATTTATTGTAATTCTTTTTCCTGTAGCTTTAGTTCCCTGTGGTATCCAATAAAGGTTACTAATTTTCACTTCATTCAGCTTTATATGGTGAGCACTGGATTGTGACATCTGAGTTCTTCACATGTTGCAGCCAGAGCTAAAAATAGTTAAGCCATTCTTATGAGCATGTATTGCATCTCCTTGAATTAAACCTAAGGTTCACATTGACTATCAATACTATATTTTAGGAGTTACTGATTCATAGATTGGAATAGAATAGTATGATTTTGACAGTCATGTTCTTAACTACTATAAAAAAATGTTTCTGGATTCTATGAGAAAGAACATAAATATGTGAACAAAATTTTGTTGGAGTAATGAAAGAATAATGACTAACTTTGAGAGATAACTTTGTGAAAAGATCTTTATGTAAAAGATCACAGAGAGTGGAAGTAGTTAGGCTAAAATGATTCCTTCCACCAAAAGGACAGAGGATCAGCAGATATGAAAGCACAAAGATACTATAAAAATGTCACTGATCTTGACCAACTGTTGAACTAGAGGATACATACCAGGTGTGGTTTAATCTGAAAGTGGAATGTGTGTGTTACACTGTGATGACCAAGAGAACTCATGAACTAGATATGATTAAGAAGCCTGAAGGGATGACCATCCAGAGACTGCCCCACTCGGGGATCTACTCCATAAATAACCACCAAACCCAGACACTAGGCAGATGTCAACAAGAGCCTGCTGACAGGAGCCTGATACAGCTATCTCCTGAGAGGCTTTGTGAGTGCCTGGCAAATACAGAAGTGGATGCTCACAGTCATCCATTGGATGGAGCACAAGGTCCCCAATGAAGAAGCCAGAGAAATACCCAGGAAGCTGAAGGGGACTAAAGCCCCATAGAAGGAACATCAATATGAACTAACCAGTACCTTCAGAACTCCTTGGGACTATACCACCAATCAAAGAAAACACATGGTGGAACTTGTGGCTCTAGCTATATTTGTAGCAGAGGATGGCCTAGTTAGTCATCAATGGGAGGAGAGGCCCTTGGTCCTGTGAAGGCTCTACACCCCAATATAGGGGAATGCCAGGACCAGGAATGGGAGTGGGTGGGTTGAGGAGCAGGGGTTGGTGGGAGGGGATAGGAGATTTTTGGAGGGGAACCAAGGAAAAGGGATAACATTTGAAATGTAAATAAAGAAAATATCTAACAACAAAAAATAAGATTCTTATGGTTTTATCTTGTTGTTATTGTTGTTTTTGTTGCTGTTGAAGTAAAGGAGATCCAAATAGGAAGAAAGTCCAATGTATGTAACAGATTTGTTAATAATGTTGAGAGGTCATAACTGAGGCAAGAATAAAGCATGAGTTGCTGGTTGTGGTCACCTGCACTGAGGCAGAAGCAGGTGAATCATTTCACGTTTTATCTTAGCTACACAGTGAACTTGAGGCCAGCTGCTAAGGCAAGGACACATAAACAGAAAATAAAATGAATGAAATATAAGACAATTAAATTTATGTGCGTGAGTATTTACATAAAAGAGCAAGAAAAAGCACACTGTCTAAAGAACAGATCTTTAGCTCTTTCCTGTGCTTCCTCACGTGCACATAAGTGCCAGTGCTTCAGAGAGACAGATTTTATGAGCTGCTGACTCTCTGCAAACACCTGAAGCTTACTATAATGTTAGTGTTTGCTGTTTACATAGTATTAGTATTTATATGCACCATTATGTAAATATATTTATGATTTAAAAATGGCGGGAATACCTTCATAATATTTTATTTTGTTTAAATATTTTATATTTATTTATTTTGTGTTTATGTGTTTGAACATGTAAATGCCATGGTGAACATATCGATAGTCAGAGGAGAGCATGTGAGAGTTATTTTTCTATCACTATGCAGGTCCATGAGTTTGAATTCATACTGTAAGGCTTTGTTTCAACGCCTTTACACACAGAGTCCTCTTTCTGGCCCAGAATCTAAAATCCAAGGCCTGTATGAGTAATTTAACAAGTCCAAGGCTAGAAATGTGGTTCAGTGGCACAGCACTGACTAGCATATACTATGCCCTGGCTTCAAACACCAGGAAGAAAGTAGGGGCAGAATAAAGCCTTTTTCTCACACTGACTTAAATGTACTTCTTATTTAAAAACCACAAGTTAGTGTCATACCCTCAAAGCATTCTTATAGATAATGAAGGAACATGTTTTTTAATGAAGTAACTAATCATTTACAAAGCACTTTACCACTTGCTTGAGCACACTGGCTTAGAATGTGACTAAGAATCATCACTTAACACGTGTAAGTGGAATGGTCTAGTCTTCTTTGTGAATATAGTCTTGCTACTGCTTTTGCCTGCCTCAGCACCATTTTTACTTATGACATCTCTTAAAATCAATTTAAGGCAAATGGGATCTTGTGTTCAATTGTTTGCCAACTGGCTCTAGCACTGAAGCTCATTTTCTCCACAATTTTCACATTTCTACTTCTTGCTATCAGCATCATAGAGACTATCTGTATGTTCATGCTGAGCTCAAAGAAGTGGTGAGCTTAAAGGAGAGATAGTGACTCTTGTCTGAGTCTGACTTTTCTAAACCTTGGATCAATTTTCCCCCATTATTCAAGAAATGTAACACTTAAAATTTCTAAAATAATTTCTAATTCCCAAATAGCAAAATGGGAAATACTGAGAGAAGTGTCCCCAAACCTGAGCCAACTATGACATTTATAGTCATTTAGTAGCCAATAGTTTGAACTGGAAAAGATGACATGATAATTTTGTTTTTTCTTTTTTTATAGATCAGGGAGCTGGAAAGATGGTTCAGATAGTAACTTGCTTTGCATGAAAGCAGAGGATTATAAGTTTGATTCCCCAGAACTCTTTTAAAAGTCAGATATCAGCACATACCTAATATCCTGTGCCAAAAAGCTGAGAAGGAGGCTTTTAACTTACTGGACAACCTAACCAAGTCATTAAGGTCTAGGTTGAGTGAGGGACACTGTCTCAAACAATAAACAAGTAAGCAAGCAAGCAGACAAAAGGGAGGCTGTGGGTTGCTTAGTAATAAAGAGAACTTGTTCTTGCAGAGTAGGGTTCTTGGGGTCCCACGTTCACTTAATCACAGGACATGGCTATTAGGAAGCCAGGACAAAGTTTGACCGAGCTTATCCCACACTGTCGTGGTGCGGGTGTTGGGCCACAGGAAGCCCCTGGACATGTCTCCTGGGGTGGGGAAGCACAGTGGCACAGAAGCACAGTCTGAGTGTGGGACAGCCTGAGCTGGCTTGGGGGACAGGGTGGGGTTTCCTAGGGCCTGCTGCAGGGCCAGGGCCATCTGATTCTCAGGCTCTTGGGCCTCTAGGCAAGGCCAGAAGCTGCAGAAAAGCTGAGAACAGGATCCCACAGGCTGGATCTAGACCGGTGGTGGGGCAAGGGAAATGGGAGCTCTGGCTGGTACGCAGGGAGTCTTTGGCTTGAAGGTGGTGTTAGGCTTGAGCTTGGGCTAGATTGAGGCCTTGGGTGGGAGCACAGAGAGGCCTTCTAAGGGAGATTAGACTGCGTCTCTATAGGCAAAGACCTTCTCCGTTGTGTCCCAAAACAGATCCAATTGAAAAGAGATAGTCTATGGTTTTGAGTTGTTTATTGTCATCAGGAAAACTGGATGTATAAAACCGTACCCTACATCTCAGGGTGGTTCTGAGATTAAATACCTTTAGCAGGGAGAAATGAATGGGAAAGAAAGATTATTGGCTAACCCTCCATGCCTTTACATACCTTATTAAAATGGAGATCTGTCTTGAGCAAACATGACCACAGGTCATATCCTCTACCTGTGGAGTGTCTTGGAGCATTGCTCTTACATGACTGATGGCCACAAATCTATGGGGGGTGGGGTGTGACTAGTGACAAAGGTCTGGTGCCTGGACCAGGTGAGGCACCTACTGTCCCTTCAGAGTTTCCAGGATTTCAAGCCTTAGCTCAATTGGGAACCAGGCTACTTTTCATGGCCCACACAGAAAGAGATTGGCCCAATTATATTTTATTATACCATACTGTTATGTTGTAATATATTATGTTATATTATACTATTAAAAGTTACAGTAGGAAGAGCAGGAGAATGAATCACATGGGTTTGAAGGAAGATAGGACCAGAGCTTTCTTGGGGATATACTCTGATTGTATGCTTTCATAGGTGTAATAGAATACTAAAAGTAAGCAATAATCCAAAATCGGTAAGCCACAAAGAGATGAGTGTGGAGTAGGGAAAGTGTAGAAAGAGAAAGCCAAGGAGAACACAGGAATGAGGGTGAGTGGAAATAAACAACAAAGGCAACTGGTATCCAATGACTTTCCAGTTCAATGTTTAAGTAGTGAGGCAGAATTGCTACATTTTTATCTCTGCGTCTTCTCTCCCTTCCTCTTGATGCACATGGGGAAATAATCGTTTTCAAAACCAGAAGAGCCATATGTCCACACTAAAACTCAGGGGAAGCATATTTTCAAGCTCCATTAGACTAGCAAAACTAGATATGCAATCATCATTAAACAAATAAAAACAGCTCTGCTGGTTATATAAATATAATTTAGTTATATTTTATATTGAGAGACCTATATATATACATACACATATACATATACATATACATATACATATACATATACATATACATATACATATATGTGTGTGTGTGTCTATGTGTGTATGTCTATGTGTGTGTGTGTGTGTGTGTGTGTGTGTGTGTGTGTGTGTGGCAAGTTTAGTCTTGATAAAAGAAGAATAACATGGTGAATAGAAGGAAGTCTGACATGACCATGCCCAAAGTTAAATGAAGCAAAAATAGTATCAACCCAAAGAAAACTAATAAATTATATCATTTTTGATAAAATAAGTTTTTTTCAATTGTGACAGCTATATAAAACATATAATTTAACATAGAACATGTTCACTGTACCAAACATTATTTGATACACTAAATGCTGAATAATTCACCAAAAATTACTTCAAGGAAATTATCCAAATCAAGAATTAAATGACCAAACAAAATTGTGAAAATGTAAAAATGTGAATTAAGTCAAGTAGACTTGGCTGTTCAGAGAATTTTTCAAAAATAAACCTGTTTAAGGGATAAATTCACTATACCCCTCATCCTATCATTTCTGAAATTATAATAAAACTCATTAAAATAAATATTTAATAACTGCATAAATGAGTAAAGATGAAATGAATAAATGAATGGGAAAGGAATATAAATACTAAATGGTGGAAATTAAATGAATAACTCTCATGAATAAATCACCTTCCCATTAGTTTTCTAGGATTCTATGTAGAAATAATGCTATCTAAAATAGTTACTTTGAGTAGATCATGGCAATGAATTTCACTAAAAGCAACAATCCCACTTGTCTTCTCACAATTCTTTAACATGATATATATTGTTTTCCTGGGAATAGGAGACAGCTTTCTCCATGTGTTTTCTTCCCAAATTATTAAAGTTATCAGCTTACCTGTCCTTCTT
Organism: Mus minutoides; assembly: GCA_902729485.2. Lineage (NCBI taxonomy): Eukaryota > Metazoa > Chordata > Mammalia > Rodentia > Muridae > Mus > Mus minutoides. The sequence continues at coordinate 40,997 of LR751147.1, read as the reverse complement.
CCACTACCATTCATGACCATCAAAAACATTTCCCATTGCTCTTTCCATAGCTATTTTTGGGTTAAAAAAAAAAAAAAAAACTATATTGACAGCAAGCAGGCTGGTTGTAAGCTTTAGAACAAGGAGTACTTGCTGTTTACCTTTCAAGTGTCTGGAATTTTATTTTTATCTATAAGTAAATGTCTTACAGGGGAATTATTTATATAAAATCATCCATTATACCTTTCTTTACCACAAAGACGGGCAGTGACAGATATTATTAGAAAATAGGGCTTATTATATTATATAAACAGATACATTTAGTGTCTGGAGAGAAACAAATCATATCTTGATGATTTGATGAGTGATGTTCTCAGCCTCTGCTTATATTCACAGATAAGCCTGTGCTATGATTAGAAAAGCTGTTATTTAGAATTGTAGCAGAAGTTTCTATACAAAAGTAAGTGGGTAAGCATCATTTTCAATGTTCTTTCTTACCACAACAAACTCTCTTCATTATATATCCTGTTGCACAGAACTATTCTTTCCTTCAAACACCTACTGTTTTCAGGAATCTGCTGGGATCACACAAAAGGTCATGACATCTAGACCTGTTAATAACTTACCTTCCCTCTTAGATGGAGAGTACAGGGAGGGTCACGGGAGTCTTACTTAAATATTCATTTGAATCCAATTCTGCCCTAATTACAACTAGTTGAAGGGAGGAACTAGAGAATATAGATGAAGAAGGACAAGGGGAAAGCATTTGAACTATACAACTATAAAGAAACCATCATCATGTCTGGATGCAGACTTTCCACTGTGGTACCTTTACAGTAATCCACCTATACTTCTACCCATATTTCTTTACCCACTGCTCTGCTCTGTATGTAAGTCTAATAGACCCAATGATTAACCAGGTAAACTTGGGTTGGGTAGCACCAGAGCTTGTCTTTGGACCTTAGGATAAGGGCTAATCATCTTTTGTTTATCCCAGGGAAGGAATTTTAAAAACACATTCCAATTTATTATCAGTATTAAAAAGAAAAACGTTAGCCCAGCTCACTTGCAACTCTTGCCAATTATTAAAGAGTTGACTTTAAATTCTTTAATGTTAATTATAGTATTTTTAGCAACAAAGTAAATCTGACAAAGTCCTAAGTATTTATCTAAGTAAGTAAAATGTGTGGACTTTTTAAACTACGCATGTTAGCATGCGGGCAACCCTGTCCTTCTGCCAGGCATGCAGTTGGCTCACAACTAAAAGAGTTTATGCTTTGTCCATGTTCTATTTCAGAACAATCAATATATTTGAAAGAATTACTTATTTGCTTTTCAAAATTGTATTTCATTATTTTAATATCAGAATAAATACATTCAGAGCTGTATTTAGCACATGTAACTTAAAATTCATGGTAATTAAATCTAGTATCTTGGAATACCACATCTTCTCTTGAATAACCACTGTACTCACAAGAGTTTTGATGTTTTTTTGCTATTTATTTATTTATTTATTTATTTATTTATTTATTTATTTATGAGACATAGTCTCAGTTATCTTAGACTGGCCTAAAAGTCTCTATGTAGTTGAAAATTTAGCTTGAAATTCCTGATCTTCCTGCTTTCAGGTCCAAACTATTGAGTTTATTCATATGAACCTCCATTACCCATTTTTGTAGTGCTGAAACTCAAAGTCAGGCTTCGGTGAATGATACAAAACACTCTATCACTGAGCCATGCACACATTCCCATTAACAGCATGCCTCTATCTCTGTACGTTTTCCCCCACTCATTTCTCTGTCTACATATTATCGTCATTTTAAAGGTATAAAAAATGTAGTGTTACCATGTATTTTTTACTTCTCTGAAAGTTAAGTTATTGCTGATTTTATTTTCCACCAGAATAATAAATATAAGGAACAATAAAGTTATTTCCATGTTTTAAAACTAAATGGTTCATACTTTCAGCAGGGACTATGCCACCTTTGTTAAAACTAGAAATATAAGTAGTAACATTGACTGGATCAACTTCATATAGCTGAGTAGTATTCACATTCGGATTGTTTCATCTCATCTTCCCTTTTATAAAGATTGATAAAAATATTCATATGTAAGCCTATTTATAATATATATATTTGAAGTGGGGATGTTGTATTGTCAGGTACAGCTCATAAAGAGCTTGCTGGGTTATATACTATTTCTGTTTTTAATTTCTAAGGAATGTCCATGTTGATTACCTTAATGACTGCATCAATCTACATTTCTACCAAGTATGCCCAAAGTGTCCTTTCCACTAAATTATAGTGAATGCTGACATCTCTTGACTTTGACCAGAAGTTACATGTAACTACTTGTGAATTGTATGAGTTTGTTATAATGTTTGGAAAAATTAAAATCTTCTTATATTATTATTTGCCACATGTGTAAAGTGGATACAAGCATCCACTAACTTTCAAGTTTGAAACAAGGACACCTGGAAAGGATGGTCTCTTTAAGAAACAGTACTAAGATGAAGGAAATATCTAATAAAAAATGTGTTTTTGAAAAAACAAAACAAAACAAGGAAAGAAGAAACAGTACTAAGGAAATTGTGTTTCTATACTTGGAGCCTTATTTTTTTTTTTTTTTATAAAACACAAGGATCAACTCAATAGGAATAAAAGACTTAAACTTGAGACCTGAATCTATAAAACTCCTATGATAGCCCACTACAAGAAGTTCCTTGACATTGATTTTGGCAATGAGTTCTTGTTTTAGATAGCAAGATAAAAGCTTAGGCTACAAAGGCACAAACAAATACATGGGGACTTATCACAGTGAGAAATGTCTGCACAGCACAGGAAATAGTCATGAAAATATAGTAGCAGCCTATAGATTGGGAAAATACATTGCAGGGATTGTGAAGAAATGAACACATGTTTTAAGATTTTCAAACTCAATAACATTGTACATTGATTTGGGGACACTTGATCATCATAATAATGATACTCTTTCAATACATTTATCATGTTTTATACTGTTTGGATCTGCACTAGTTTAATATATGTACGTATTCATGAGCCTTTATTACAAAAGAGTGGTACTTCTTAGGTCTAATAATTTTCTTGCTCTGCATCAATTTAAAGTGAGTTTTTAACAGTGAGAGCTTGAGTATTAGGTCATCCACACAGCATGAAACAGAGAGAAATGACACACATACACACAGAGAGAGGCAGAAAGAGAGGAAGAGCAAGAGAGTGGGAGAGAGAGAGAGAGAGAGAGAAACAGAGACAGAAAGAGAGAGAGAGACAGAAAGAGAAAGAGAGAGTTTGCTGATGGTGTAGTGAGAAAAATAAAGAAGAGCAAAAATTATAATGACCCCTAAGAACTACATAAGAATAACAAACTTACCTGGCTTGATTTATACTGACTCTCTATAGCTACAACCCATATACTCCATACAGAATAGTTCAAACAATCTAGAATATTTTTTTTTCATTTTTTCTAATTCTGTGGTAAATAAATGCTAAATGTGTTATCTTTATTGAATTCCTTATTGAATTATACTAGAGGGCATTTAAAAACCAACCATTTCGCCCGCCATCTCTCCTCTGAACCCAGCGGTCGCACCTAGGGCCTGCACTGTGCTTTGCATACCCCAGGACTTTAAGATCGCATAGGGGTTACGCGTGAGTGGAGTGCAGCGGAGGTTTGGGGAGCAGTGGGCCAGCAGTTGCCTGCAGGGGCAGGATCTGAGAATTCCGCCCCACCAGAGGCTGGGCCTGTCCCAGCCAGAGCTCCACCCACCCCGCCATCTCTCCTCTGAACCCAGTGGTCGCACCTAGGGCCTGCCCTGTGCTTCGCATACCCCAGGACTTTAGATCTCATCGGAGTTACGCGTGAGTGGAGTTCATCAGAGGTTTGGGGAGCAGTGGGCCAGCAGTTGCCTGCAGGGGCAGGATCTGAGAATTCCGCCCCACCGGAGGCTGGGCCTGTCCCAGCCAGAGCTCCACCCACCCCGCCATCTCTCCTCTGAACCCAGCGGTCGCACCTAGGGCCTGGACTGTGCTTCGCATACCCCAGGACTTTAAGATTGCATCGGGGTTAAGCGTGAGTGGAGTTCAGCGGAGGTTTGGGGAGCAGTGGGCCAGCAGTTGCCTGCAGGGGCACGATCTGAGAATTCCGCCCCACCGGAGGCTGGGCCTGTCCCAGCCAGAGCACCACCCACCCCGCCATCTCTCCTCTGAACCCAGCGGTCGCACCTAGGGCCTGCACTGTGCTTTGCATACCCCAGGACTTTAAGATCTCATAGGGGTTACGCGTGAGTGGAGTGCAGCGGAGGTTTGGGGAGCAGTGGGCCAGCAGTTGCCCACAGAACAGTGGGTCCTTTCTGGTCTGCACCATCGCCAGGTCCCCTCAGGAAGAGATGGCAGGAGGCAAGCGTAAGAACAGAAGCAACAGAACCCAAGGGTACTTGGCATCACCAGACCCAAACTCACCCACTACATCAAGTCCTAGATACAACAGCACAC
>LR751147.1:0-34119 GCA_902729485.2 Mus minutoides | reverse complement strand
CATCATCCTGAGTGAAGTAACCCATTCACAAAAGAACTCACATAACATGTACTCACTGATATGTGGATATTAGCCCAGAAACCTAGACTACCCAAGATACAATTTACTAAACACATGATACTCAAGAAGAAGGAAGATCAAAATGTGGACACGTCACCCCTTCCTAGAATTAAGAACAAAGCACACATTGAAAGAGTTATAGGGAGCATTTGTGCAGCTCAATCCAAATGATGGACCCAACGACTGCAGCTGCCAGGGATCCATTCCACAATCAGTCACCAAACATAGACACTATAGCATAAGCCAGCAAGATGGTGCTGAAAGGGCCCGGATATCGAGGTCTCAGGGGAAAATATACCAATGCCTGGCAAACATGGAGGTGGAAGCTCACGGTCAGCTATTAGATGGAACACAGGGTTCCCAAGGAAGAAGGAGCTAGAGAAAGTACCCAAGGAGCTGAAGGGGTCTTCAACCCTATAGGTGGAAGAACTAACTAGTACCCCCTGGGCTCACGTCTCTTGCTGCATATATAGAAGAGGATGGCCTAGTTGGCCATCAGTGGGAAGAGAGACCCCTTGTTTATGTAGACTTTATATGCCCCAATACAGGGGAACGCCGGGGCCAAGGGGTGGGAGCGGGTGGGTAGGGGAGCAGGGCCGGGAGGGGGGAGGATATAGGGAACTATCTGGATAACACTTGAAATGTAAATGAAGAAAATATCTAATAAAAGTTGAAAAAAAAAACCAACCATTTCCTTATGTAGAACATTATCTCTCATTCTATTTATTTTTTTAGATTATTAATAGTCACAATAAGGCAAAATGTTCATGGATAATATGTATATTATTGACATATAGATTTTAAAAATCTGCTTCTTTATAGAAAAGCAATTTTTATTCACAAACTATACTTTCTTAATTTTAATTGGATGAGTGTGAAATTGTAGTACTGATATTCATGCATAAAGATTAATAGGTCTCAGAAGGACACTCCTAAAGATGCAATGACTGCTCAACTGTGGATCACTGTGGAAAGGGAGCATGTTCTCAACATTTTGAAACATACATAGTGCTCTCTGAATGATGCACGCTAATTGAGTTAGAGTTTCACCTCACATAACTTAATTGGAGATGATAAAGGTCATTAAATTTCAGATGGCCATGTGAATAGCAAAGTGGTAGAAAGAAAAAAACATGCAGACAATGTGAGGTAGCCTTCACCCTGGGACATTTTTTTTCCCAAAGCTGAACAATTCTGATTGGAGGTTGTCTTAATCACTGTTAAAAAAGAAGCACAATGACCATAGCAACTATTGTAAAAGAAAGCATTTAATTTTGGCTTGCTTACAGTGTCGGGGTGTCTACTGTCACCATGGCTGGGAGCATGGCAACATGGAGGAATTCAAGGTGCGGAGAAATAGTTGAAAGTTTTAAACTCAAATCTGCAGGCAGCAAGAGAGACACTGAGACTGGCTTGGGCTTTCAAAACCTCAAAGCCCACTCCCAGTAACATACTTCCTCAAATAAGGCCATGCTGCCCAATCATTTCAAGTAGTATCATTCATTAAGCATTCAAATATATAAAGCTATAACAACCATTCCTATTCAAATCATCACATGCCAGTCCCCGGCCTCCATAAGGCTTTTAATGAAATCATTCTGATTAACTTCAAAAGTTCCATAGGCTATAGTAGTATCAACACTATTTAAAAGTCCAGAGATCAACATTCCTTCTGACTGTAACTTGTGGTAATGACACAGAATATATATAACCATTCCAAATGGGATGGGGGGGAGTATAGTAAGAAACTACTGGACCAAAGCAAGACAAGAAAACTAGGCAAACTCCCAAATCTGCATCTCCATGTCTAATGTGAAAGAACTCTTCAGATCTTCACTCCTTTCAGTTTGTTGACTACAGCTTACTTCTCTCTTCTTTTTCCACACTCCGCTGGCATCTCTCATTGTCAAGTATTCCCAAGAATCAGAACTATGTTACTGGAGCTATGAAGTTCTGCTTCCTGAGGCTAGAACATCTCAGAATTATTCAATTACATTTGTATCAGCTTTTGGTTTTCAACAGATTCCTTTACTTCTCAACAGTTTCTTTCTTACTAATTAATTTATTCATTTACTTTACATCCTGATTGCAGCTTCCCTACTGCATCCTCTCTGACATCCTCCCCTCTCCCTTTGCTCAGATAATGGAAGCTATCTCATGTCTATTAANGAACATCTCAGAATTATTCAATTACATTTGTATCAGCTTTTGGTTTTCAACAGATTCCTTTACTTCTCAACAGTTTCTTTCTTACTAATTAATTTATTCATTTACTTTACATCCTGATTGCAGCTTCCCTACTGCATCCTCTCTGACATCCTCCCCTCTCCCTTTGCTCAGATAATGGAAGCTATCTCATGTCTATTAATCTTCCTTGGCATTTTGAGTTGCTGTAGGACTGGGTGCAGGTAGGGCACCAGACCTAGGGGAAAAAAAAGGGGTAGGAGGGACCTGTGTCCCATCAGAGCTCAGTAGCACTGGGTGGGCAGACACGGGAGTTGGACTGCACTAACTCTCAATACTGCTGGGTAGGCATCTTTTGGTGGGAAGCCATGTAATCCCAGTCTGAAGGGGTGGGTAGGGAGCAGTCCAGGGTCCCTGGGCCCCACAGAAGCCAGGCACAACAGGTTATGGCTCTTGGGCATCGCAGAGCATAACTGGACACCTTGGAAGTGCTGAGATAGGGTGGGGGCTCCAGGGATGGCTGGTTCAGCCTGTGGACCGAAAGGAGAAGGGGTAGGGGTAGGCCTCTAGGAGGGAGGTTAGAAATGTGGCTCATTAGAGGGTAGCCTGCTCTGCGACATGCCTCCCTCGACCAGAAAAAAGTAATGCCACCACCGGGATCTTCTCAGTCAGCTTTATTCTGGAGCACCTTGATAGTAGATTCCCAGGACCCTGGACAGCAGCAGAGCTGCTGCTTTTATACTCTCCCAGGGAAAGGGGGAGGGTATCATAGTGGCTGCGGATTGGTGCACAAGCTATACCTCATTAGCATATGGCCCGTTAATTGGTGCAACAAGCCGCATCTCGTTTACATATGGCCCGTTCGGGAGGGGCTATCATTTGAGGAGAGCCTGAAGAGAGAGCTGTAGTTTCCCGGAGCTCGGGGCTTCCTAAACTGCTCTACTGCTCCAGAACAGCAGATCTTTTTTTTTTTTTTTTTTTTTTTNGTTCCCCTGTACTGGGGCATATAAAGTCTGCATGAACAAGGGGCCTCTCTTCCCAATGATGGCCAACTAGGCCATCCTCTTCTATATATGCAGCTAGAGACATGAGCTCAGGGGGTACTAGTTAGTTCATGTTATTCTTCCACCTATAGGGTTGAAGACCCCTTCAGCTCCTTGGGTACTTTCTCTAGCTCCTTCCTTGATAATCCTGTGCAGAACAGCAGATCTTAATAAGCAGAGAAAGTCCATGGTTTTAGAGCTTTATTGTAGAAAATTGGGGGGGGGGGGGGGGCTTAAAGAAGCAGAGTGCTGCCATGGCCATGTGTAGATGGAGGGAAAAGAGAGGGGAGAGAGGGGGTCAAGAGGTGAGAGTAAGAGGCAAAAAAGCAAGAGCTTAGAAGAGAGCTGAGGGGCCAAACAACCCCTTTTATAGTGGGCTGTGCTATCTTGTTGTTTACAGGTAACTGTAAGGCAGGGCATACCTGGCTAAATCCAGGTAACTATGGGTATGGAGACAAGCCATAATACCAGGAGTTTGGGGCATCGTTTATGTGACTGATATCCACAGGATTATGGAGTTGAGGGCTCGTGGTGTCAGGAACCTAATGCCTGGGATCATAGCTTACAGTTCCATCCCTTATAGAAATTTCTACTGGGGTTTCTAGAGTAAGCCTCACTCAACCAGAACACAGACTGCTTTTCATGGTCCAACAGGTGTATCTTCTTCTGGTGAGGCTAGATTAAGCAGCACAGTTAGGGGAATATATATATATATATATATATAGACTAGATCTGTCATATGCATGATCTCTTGTCCATGGTTCAGTATCACTGATCCCCTGTGGGCCAAAGTTAGTTGATTCTGTGGGTTTTCTTGTGGTTTCTTTGACTCCACTGACTCCTTCAGTCCTTTCTCCCATCTCCAATAAGATTCCCTGAGCTCAGCCCAGCTGTGGGTCTCTGTATCTACTCCCATCATTTGCTGGGTGAAGCCTCTAAGATAACAGGAATACTAGGCTCCTGTCTTCAAGTATAGCAGAATCTAATTAATAGTGTCAAATGTCAAGGGTGGGCTCTCTTATTGCATGGGTCTCAAGTCAAGCCAGTCATTGGTTGGCCCTTTCCTCAAATTTCTCTCTCTCTCTCTCTCTCTCTCTCTCTCTCTCTCTCTCTCTCTCTCTGAGACAGGGTTTCTCTGTGTAGCCTGGCTGTTCTGGAACACACTTTGTAGACCAGGCTGGCCTTGAAGTCAGAAATCTGCCTGCCTCTGCCTCCCAAGTGCTGGGATTAAAGGCGTGCACCACCACGCCTGGCAATTTTTCTCTCTCTTTCTCCCTCCCTATTTAGTATACATGAAGAAATGTGAGTCAAATGATTTGTGACTGAGTGGGTGTCCTCATCCTTCTATCAGAAGTCTTGCCTGGTTACAGGAAGTGTCTGTTTCAGGTTTCATATCCCCTACTGCTAGGAGTCTTTTCTAAGATCATATTCACAGATTAAGGGGAGAACATTTGATATTTTCTTTAATTACTTTTCACAAGCTGGAAGCTTAGTTTGATTGAGTCTCACCCTAAGATCACCAGTCCCTTTTTTTTTCCATTTATCATTAGGCTTTTCTTTAAATTTTTATCTTCTTGAGCCCTGGATTTAACTCTATTACATTTCCTGGTGTGCCTTTTCTCCTCACACTGTACTTTTATATTTTTCCTTGCACAGCTTGCTTCTTTTCATAATAAATCTGTATTATGTGGCCACCAATAACCATATAACACAATCAATATTAAAGTGCCTTGAAATATCCTCTTCTGGTGGCATTAATCCCAAACTGTTCAATTTCACCATAGGTCAAGTGCAGAAATCAGCCACATTCTTTGCCAAAATACCACAAGAATTGTCTTCATGCCCCTTACTAATATCTTTCTTCTGAAACCTGGACTTTCATAATCTACATTGCTCTTAGTACCACTTCCACAACCTTACTAGTATGACTCATTGAGCCCTGCTTAAAGTGTTCAACTGCTTTACTAATTCAAAGTCCTAAGGTCTACATTCTACTAACAAGGAACAAACACAGGAAGGATTGTAGCAGTAATACCCCATTTTCTCATACAAACTGCTGTCTGTCTTGGTCATTGTTCTATTGCTGTGAAGAGACGTTGTGACTATGACATTTCCTCTTAGAAAGGAAAGCATTAAATCAGACTAGCTTACAGTTTCATGAGTTTGCTGGACTGTCATCATTTCAGGGAGCATGACAGCATGCAGGTAGACATGCTGTTGAAGAAGTAGCTGAGAGTCTTACATCTGACTCTGTAAGCAACAAGAAGAGAAGTGGCTGAGTGTTCTTCATCAAGACCCACAGGAAGCAGGGAGAGAGAAAGCCAATGGGGCCAGGTGAACTTTTGAAATGTCAAAGCCTACTCACAGTAGCACACTTCATCCATCAAGGCCACACTTCTTAATTCTTTAACAAAGTGCCACTCCCTAAGTCATCCAATTTATGAACCTGGAGGGACCATTCTTTTTTCAAACTAGCACAGAAGTTGTTACAGTAATATAAGCACCAGAGATTACTTACTGAGCCAAGGTTACCTGATAGAGTGTATGAAAAATGAAAAGCATCTGGGATTGTGAGGTCTCAGCAAAATGAGGTTGAGACAACTTTATTACAAATAATCTTTATCAGAAACAGAATAGAATGGTGGTTACCAGGATCGATAAAATTGTACATGACAAGATACAATGAATCTTGCAATCTATATAACACACACAAGATTAATGTCTAAGACTCATTGTCCTGTTAAACTTCTACCTGTGCTTCTCTGTGTCCTAGGGAATGTCGAGAAACATGAGTGTCTTGAGTATCTCACTCTCTAAGATAGAGACTCAGTTTCTACAAAATTGAATGGTCCAAAACAAGAGTCAAAGATATGGCTCTGACCTCTACATACATGACTTGGCATTTGTATCCACATGCAATGACCAATAGCATAACTAATAATAAATATTTTTAATTCTAATCAACAGCATATCTTGGAAAAATAGAAGTTTTTCTTGAAATATTAACCATCTGGGTTAAATTCAAGTTCTAAGAAAATATATATCCATTTCCTAGAAAAAAAAAAAAAAGACAATAGTGCTGAAAAATAGAACAAGCTATTTGTACTGAACTCTCTATGAAGCCAAAGTTCCATTTGTCCATGAGTCCCTGTGGGTAGGTCAGGCATGAGTATACACACATTCTTGTAAGCCCATGATTTGCATTTCCAGCAGGTGCTGAGCACATCTGGGAGCTCCTACTCTTGGTTGAGAGAATGTATATGCGAATCTAATAATCCCCAGAAAATCCTAGGAATTCAGAACTGAATTCAAGTAGTACTCCTTGGAAACACCTCCATCTCTTTGAGAATCCTGTGTTTCAAGCACTTCATATCAAAAGACATCAGAGTAGGAAAGGATAAAAAAACGTTATTTTTTCTGGAGCAAAACTAAATATGTAAATACTACATAATACAAAAAAAGCCAAAATAAAATTACAGTGATAGTTCTCTCTTAAACTTTTGAAAGTAAAGGTCTAAAATGGACTGGAGAACTTTTGTTAAGTGCACTCAAAATATACTATTATGACATTTCAATTTCTTTTAGCTATTGATTTTTAAAATTGGTTTAGACACAATTTCACAGTAAATTATGTCTCACTTGACTAGAATACCATCCTCTGACTGAGTACTGTAGACAAAAGCTTAGCACAATACCGGAGCAAATCAATACCTCTTTCTCCAAAATAACAGCTCAGCTGTGAGTAGCAGGATGACAGTGTAGGACATCATTGAACAAGTGAAAGAGCAAGGAATGAGGTGGCTGGGGATGCCGCATGCACTTGGATGATGAGAGAGTGGTCATGTGTCCTCTCTTGACTTTTATGAAACTGAGCCCATAAGAGAATGAGCACTGCCAGTTTTGACATATTTAATTATTTTTTTCCTTTGCTTTGACTGTGCCGTGGTCACACTGGATATAGATATTAGATCTGAGCTTGAGCACTAAGCTATTCCCTGACTTTGTTTGAATTTAGATAACAAAGTGTCCTGATAAAAAGTAAATTTGTCTCTAACAATGTTTTCAGAAAGTTAAAGCATTCTTGTTACTGCCCATCCTGCCCCCCCTGCCATGCAGTGAATTCAATAAGCCTGTTTGTTTTCTTAAAGTAATTACAAATAAAAAAATTAAAAAGATTCTAGGTTAATGTATAAAATAGCTATAATTACATAATCACAATTACTATAAAATGTTATAATTTCTGTATTCTTTCCAAATACCCATTTAAATTTTCTCTGTCAAGTAAATATATTGAGAACAGTTGTAGACTGAACATGTCTTAGTCAGGGTTTGTATTTCTGCACAAAACATCATGACTAAGAAGCAAGTTGGGAAGGAAAGGGTTTATTCAGCTTACACTTCCGCATCCCTGACCAAAGGAAGTCAGGACATGAACTCATACAGGGTAGGAACTTAAAGACAAGAGCAGATGCAGAGGCCATGGAGAGGTGCTGCTTACTGGGTTACTTCCCCTGGCTTGCTCATCTTGCTTTCTTATAGAACCCAGGACTACGAGCCCAGGGATGGCACCACCCACAATAGACTGGGCCCTACCTCCTTGATCACTAATTGAGAAAATCCCTGATAGCTGGATCTCATGGAGGTATTTCCTCAAGGGAGCCTCCTCTCTCTGCAGTAATTACAGTTTGTGTCAAGTTGACACAGAATCATCCAGTACAGAACATAATTACCATATTATTAATGTAAAATCTAGAAGATACAAATGTCTATCAGTTCAGGATGTTTTAAAAATAGAAAACCAGTAGATTTTCATGACCCAACAACATCTTGTAAGATTATTAAAGACACTGTGGATGTTGAATTCCATTGTGGATATCACGATGTTCTGTTTAAACATTCTACTATAAAGCTATTGCTTGAAAATGACAATAGCCATCATTTCCTTTGTCTTTAACTGCATGTTTCATTTATAAAATAAGCTTCAGTTCAAAGTCGGCCATTTTTTTTATGGCCAAAATTTCATTCTAGCAGCTGATATTTGATATCAAACTCATGTAATATTTTTTTAACTTGTCAAATTTTCTTCAAATAAAATTCCATTTTATACCACCTGTGTAGAAAACTTCATTTAAGTTAGAGGGAAACAGTTTGCAGCCATGTTGATGACAAGTAAAATGCTGATTTTTAGTAGTTTGATTTAAAAAGGCCTGGAGTTCTTTGAGAACTCCACTCCCCATGGATTAGCCCAGTAATATAGCTCTAGAAATGAATAGATAACAGTGATATTGATTATAGTGTCAAAATTTTTGAAAATGCTGTCTCTTCATCTTTTAGTACAGTAAAATTTTCTTTATATAAATGCATAGATTTCATAACTGGGAATCTATGAAACTGATAGTTGCTGTTCCAACAGTACCCTCCTTTCTGGCTTAGATTTGATCTGGCCTTTTGTTCTTCCTTGATTTATATATTTTCTTCAGCAGTTTCAATGGTCTAGCCTTTTCAGTCACATTCTTTCTTTTTGACAATTGGACCAAACTTTATACATCAGTGATTTCATTTAACAGTTCACATACAGCTTCTTCACTTCCTACCTCTTTTCCCAGGCAATGCATGTAACATCTCATAATTTGTGCAATGAAATGCATACTTGTAAAATTACTGGAAGCCTCTCTCCCCGTGCCAGGCAAGGCAGCATTTCAAATGACTCAACACCAGGGAAGCCTTACGCCTTCACTATCAGTGGGTTTCAAATATTACTTTGTCTACAGGACTTTGTCCAGGTCAGCAATCTCTCTAAGACTGCTGAAACATTTATAAATATCTATAGAGAGGGAAAGAATCTTCTCACCTGTGATTTAAATGTTCATGTTTAATCCTATCCTATCAAGTCAATTATATTACCTTCAAGAATAATCTTGTCTTGTTCTTCACTTGACATTTGCTTTTTACATTTGAGTACACAGTATCTTTTATCCCAGCACTCTTACCACTACTAATATTATTTACTGCCATATAAATGCAGTTAGCCTCTTCTAAGTACTTACTTTCATGTTATCCATCAGACTACATTGTTTTTATTCATAAAACAGCATTGATGTGGTTTCTTTATTTACATCCATTTTATCAATGAGATTTTTTTACCTATTTGGGAAGACGTTGTAGTTTGAGCAATGTCATACAATCACTACCAGAAAATATCATGGTTAGTTTATCAGTATTACTCCATAGCACAAATCAGAATACTTCTGATTGGATTGTAGCTTCTGAAGATATCCAGAATTTCTTTATTGAATTATTGCACGTGCTGTTCAGAGACTCTGTCTTATTTTCCTCTGATTCATTCATAGCACACAATAATCCCTACTACCAAGACCAGTGATGGTAGGTAAAAAATTTGAAGCTATTTTTCTGCAGAGTTTCAACACAGGAGTTAATTACATATTAATTAAATGATAATATTTATGTTCATTGGACGTTTTCTGGTATGTTTGTTACTTGTATTTTATGTGTATGAGTGATTATCTGAATTCATGTATGCGTAGCACATGCATAGAGTGTCAGCAGAACACAGGAGAGGGCATTAGATCCTCTGGGACTGTAGTTTCTTATGGTTTCTGCCATGATGTGGGTACTAGTGATAAAAAAAGGGTCTTATAAAAGAGCAAACAGTACGCTAAACCACAGAGCCATCACTCATCCCCTTCACTTGATTTTTAAGAAATTCTAAATGTTTTTATTTATCCAATAACTGATTCAGTAATATATACCTCCCCCAGCTTTTACTCAGCTTCTTAATAATTTGCCATCGAGTGAAATTATCATTCTTGTGAAAGATAAATAGGTTTGGCTTAGATTTTAGAAACTAAGCAATGTAATTTCCATATTTTTCATGTAGAAACTAGAATGTAACATGGGGTATTTCAAAAGTAAGTGCTTTATGTAAGATGACTACAGAAAAACTACTGTACTCAAAAGTACTAAATATAAAAATGTTTTATTTTTAATTTCTTTCTCCTATTCAGCCGTACAGAAAATGGCTCAATGTCATAGAATTGTTGGGCAGTTTTCATAAACAATCATCTTTTAGCTACTGTATCCTGCCCTTTATCTTTTTGCAAGGAGCTGAGGAATTCCTGAAACCACATCAACAGAGAGAAGGAGGAGGAGGAAGAGGAGGAGGAGGAGGAGGAGAAGGAAGAAAGGAAGAAAGGAAGGAAGGAAGGAAGGAAGGAAGAAAGAAAGAAAGAAAGAAAGAAAGAAAGAAAGAAAGAAAGAAAGAAAGAAAGAAAACAGTGTAGAGATATCCTGCAATTCTAGCTTAGAACTCAAAGAACACATCACATATTTCTCAGACAGCACTGGTTAATTCCATAACAGTTACTCTAGGATTACTCTAGAGTTTAAGCTAGGCTGTGATGTACTAGAAAAATTTGTGCAGAATGACCATATCAGAACTAGTCTTAGATGAATCATGGCATATTGGAAGTGTTGATGGAGACTAGCAGTATCAAATTATCACTCATGCTGTTTTCTTTTGAATAAGCCTCCAGTACTATGCTGGTGCTACTATAAGTTTTGTGTAGCAATTGGAGAGAAGGGCATCTTCCATCATAGCTATTCTAGATTGTAAGCACTATAGATGCCATAGGGTATAAGTATGTTAATGTCATATTTTCTTTATGCAATAAAGACACATATATACATAAATATATATGATTACTATGTTAAGCATTCTGACTATTGCTTTGGATGCAGAACATATTAAAGTCATTCAGAGGATTGTCTGTATCAGGAATATGCAAATTTTTGTGTCATGAACTAATAAAGACCTTCATTGTTGCATGAACACTGCTACTGGCAACCATGACAAGGTGCACTGCCCACAAATAAAGTCCACTAAATTAATGATCACAAATCTATATTTATGGGCTCTCAAGCAGTGAATATTCATTATGTTGAAGATTTGTAATGGAAAGTAATAAAAACTTGAGTTTAATTTAGACAACCATTTTTACTTCTCTATAATATATAAATTCCAGAATTACAGCTGTATACCCTTGCTGCATAAAGAAAGAAAAAGAAAGAAAGAAAAAATTGAATCCTTTGGGACCTTTCATTTATACTTCATTTATACTTATTCATTTAGTATGTATATATATATATATATATATATATATATATATATATATATATATACTAAACGCTTCTCCAGACTTGTCCTTTGGCTCATGTTCATCTCTCAGTTCCTTGAGATCTACTCATCTTAAAAACAAATGACTTTTTTACATAGAAGAATATATGAAATACATATTATAATTAAAGAATTACATAAAAGTCTGTGGAAAATGAACTTAAAACAAAATATACTGTACAAGCAATAAAAACAACAACAGAAAAGTCCTAAAATGAATATACTGTTCTCATGCATTATAGATATTATAGGTTAGGGGATCAGGAATATAAATTGCCATTTGTTTCTTATCTACTGAATTCTTATTTGTAAAGTTGCATTCAGGTACAGTTGAGTTCTCCACTGTTAGATATTAACTGCTATTAGTCAGCTCTTCATCATTATAATGAAGTGCCTGAGATAATTTATCCTTGAAAAAAATGTTTATTTTGTTTTACAGTTTTGGATACATCAGTCTAAAATTGGCGGGTGCATTATTTGCACCTGTTACTGAATGTCAAATGTAGCAGAAACAACTGCTCATCTCCTCAGTCATGAAGTGAAGAGAGAAGATCACAAAGCAGAGAGTGTGGGTTTCCAGTATCCTTGTCTGCAGCACCTAAGATCACCAATTAGGGCCCACTTGGCAAGGAAGACAGGACCTCCTGGTCCATGCAGTTATGGAGAACAAACCTCTGATCAATGGAGAACATAAATTATCCAAAGTAGGCAGCCATCTGGCGAAGCTTGTGGCATTTGAGTGACTTCCACTTGAGTCCTGCCCTAGACACTTAACATATGTCACTCATCAGTTCAGGCACAAGTCTTTATTTATGGTCTTCCCGAGGAGCTACTGAATGCTGATGGTCTCTACATTACCCATATTCTCACATTAACTACTTTCTACAGTAGACTGACACTTGTGGAATTGACCTAAGCTCCAAATAGAAGTAAGACAATACCAGGAGAACTCAAGACAATAACCCTCCCTGCTTTCTATATTATCTAAATCTTCTCAGTGAAAATTCTTAGTTTTTCTTCTCAAATGAAATGCCAATATCTCAATGCCGTAATTTAGTTCATACACAAAGATGCAGGGAAATGAATATTTATGCCCTTCCCGAGGAGCTGAAGCCTTTTGGCAGTTGCTCAATATACTAGCTACTCTGTTGTTACAGTACTGCTGACTCAACGTTTTCCTTCCAGTGCAGGTTTGCCTGATGTTGGCCTCCTGCGGAAATATGGACATATAAGTAGGTAATTCAATGGATACACCAGTTTTATTATCATCAAGCACGGGTTTCATAGTGATTTGTAGTCATTATCTTAATTATAATTTCTCTCTTTTCCCTTATGTGTGAAGTTTAATCTAAAACTGACTCTCTTCCTTTTAGTTCATGGAAGGCCTCGTGCAGACCTTTAAGTGCATAGAAAGAATGAAGCAGATGTTAAATTTGTTCTTTACCTAATACACAAGTAACAAAACCCACATGATTACACAATCAGCTTAGGAAATCTGTCAGTTTCATTTGCTTATGAGAGAAAGCCTTTTGTTCCTCATACTATTGCTTATTATTTCTATTTCTACCTTGAAAAATGTTATTATCTATTAAAGAAATATCACCTTATTTTATCTCTAATACTACCTGGAAATGGGCAATCTACTCATGATTATAAGCAGTTTTGTGCATATTTTATATTTTATGGTGGGTATTTGTGGTATGTACATGGTGTTTGCAACTGTGTGTACTTTTGTACTCACAAGCACAAGCCAGGAAATGACATTAAATGTCTTTCCCTATTGTGTCTCATTGAAGCAATATGGGAAGGGCTTCTTACTGAACATAGACATCAGGTTTTCATCAAGGCTAATGGCCACAAGGCTCCTGAGTTTGTCCTATTGCTTCTTACTACCACCCATGCTGAGCTGGAGATCCAGGCACACATGACTACAGCTGGCTTTTAAATGGGTACTGAGAATTTATTTTCAGGTCCTCAAATTTACACAGCAGATTTTCTTACCCAGTGCAAATCGCCCAAGCCCTGTAACATATTTCTAATTACTTAAGAATGTCTTGATACTAATTGCAAGTAATCCTATGTTGTTATCCTCATCTACCCACCCCATCAGATTGTTTTCAAATGGGGGATTAATTAGCCCAAAGACTAAAAGAGTGTCTTGCTTGGAAAAACCATTTTTAAAAAGTCTGTTTCTTGTGTCATTTCTCATGAATCTTTATCATGGCTCCAAAGGCTGGAAATGCCTCTTCCCTGTAAAAATGAACTCCTGACATTTTATAACTGTATACACTCAAAAGTTTCCCAAATCTGGGGAGAAAAATCACAAGTTTCTTAGTGTATAACATTATTCTTGCTGTCTTCTAAAAGAGAACAGAAGAAAAAGCAGACTGAGTTCCAAGGAACTTTTAATATCATACCCATGACCAAGCAAAGATTAGCCTCTCCCAGCAATATTAGGGGATGCTTTTTAGCTTCCCATTGCTCTGTATGTCACTTCTTCAGAAGATTCCTTACCAGTCCTGGGCAGGAAGCACTAGCTGAATGCAATTGCTCCCTGCCTTTGAAAAATGGAAGTCACAGTCAGGATATGACTGATTAATAGATTGATTTATGTCTGAGTCCATTTCAGACTTTCTATAGAATAAAACATTCTTATGAGTCAAAATACCAATTAAACATTTGCTGCCAATATGAAGAACATTTTTTCTTAAAATGAATTGTAGCAGAAGACATAAAAAGTACTTGTTTAAAATGAAAGAAAAATATTATTAAGGATTGAAATATGAAAACATGATTTTTTAGGACTCCATGGTATAGGAGATCAAATTCCAAGAGACTGTTCTCTGATCTTCACATATATATGTGTGTGTGTATACATACAATATGTGAATGTATACAATTTTTAAAAATTCACTGAATAAGAACTCTGATTACATCCTTGGTAGTTGGTTCTCTTCTATGAACATGGTCATTCAGAGGATTCACAGAACTTCCAAAACTCAGTAGTAACTCAGTGTTTCTAAATTGATGTATTCAAAACATAGAGTGTATCCTAATACCTTGCTTTCTTTGTGAGAAACTGGAAGTTTATACTCACTAAAATGAAGATGATGTTGTGGTCAACTCCCACTAACAACCAGGGCAGTCAGTTACAATGAGCCAATGTTTCCCACAGGTTGCTATGCTGTTTGCTAAGACGGGTCAGCATGTTTCATGTGATTCCACCAGAAGAGCATGAACTTGACCTTGATTTCATCTAGAATGCCTCTTATATATTTTTTCCTCTGCTGTTCTTCAGCTACCAAAATACTAATAGAGAGTGCTGAGTCCTTCAGTCAATTTCTGAATTCTCTAGTGGCATAAGAGACCCTTCCTATTCTATAGCAACCCTCTGTGTCTTAAACAGTGTCCTCAGTTTTTATTATCATAACCCAATTAACTTGATTAACTAAGTTGTTTGAGATATAATTCATGTGAAATTCTGAAAAATGAATCACATGTTCCAGAACAGTATCTTATGACAATGTGGTTTATATGGTTGGTTATACTGAGGGAGGAAATAGAATTCCAGGTAGACTGGTTATATATTTGTCACCTTTTTTCTAGTAGAAAGGTCTATGTTTCAACTGCTTTGACAAAGCACCATGACCAACGAAACTAATAAAAGAAAGTGTTTAATTTGGATCCTGAAGTTAAAAAGGGCTAAAGTACATGGCTAAGGCACTTCCTTGGACTCAGGCGATTGACAGAGCCTCACAGATGCCACTGGATTGAATACCTGTTGTTGATTGACGAACTCTGTTTGTGAGTGGATGGAGTTATTGCTGCTGACTAGTGTGAACTGATCTGCTGATATCCAGACAAGACAGATTGTATTTGCCCCAAAGACATATTTCTAAACAGGATTACACCCTCCTTGCTCTATTTTCCTTTCCTTTCCATTACCGCTGGTTGGTGTTGGGCTAGAAGAGTGGTTAGAGCATTTATGTACACTTATTAAAGTAGGCAATATAAGTATACGCAAGAGTTTAGTGGAAATGTACCTGTACTTGTGATTTACTTAAAAAGGCAAGAATTTGGGGTCTCCACAGCTTCTGATTGTGTCGTGTTTATTTTTAAAATGTGACCTGTAGTTGAATACTCCCAGTTCTTTATCCCCCTATGCTCTAAGTACCAGGAACAATGGAAAAACTTAACCTTAAACTTTCTTCTTTCTTTGACTTGATAGGATGACTTCATTTGGAAGCCTAAATTAATAAATTTATCATTATAAAGCCAGATAATGGAACATAAATTTTGTGGCAATTCTATTGCTTTTAGTTTACTCTTAAAAAAAATCATGTGTGTTTATACAGTTTTGCCAACAACTTTACTTATCAACTGTGTACGTTTGAGTAAAGTTACATTAAGAACCCAGTTTAATAATAGTGTATAAGACAACAAAAAAATTCTGGACTTTTAGAGAGATTGCTTTTGCTTTGCATATAGAAATCAATCCTGCTTTCAGAGAAGCATGGAATGGTATAAACCTGTAAGTCTTGTTAGCTATATGTCCAAATGAATCCTGCCTTGACATTGCAGGCCATTTGGTTCCCAGTTATGCATTTTCTCAATAAAGATTGATTTCTGATGGTCTCAGCTTCCTGTGGTCACTGAATAGCTGAGGTACATAGTTCCCCAATTCTCCCGCTTCTCCCTCTCACATTTTAGATATTTGTCTGGTCTCTAATCAGAATGAATTTTCTAATTTTATCTTGTAGACACAAGTACTGAGTTTTCAGTTCATCAGTGATTTTGTTTATAGAAACTTCAACTGTATTAAATATGAATGTTAATGTTTTCCTTTAAACATTACTTGTAGTTTCCTTTAACGAGTGCTTTTTCTCTTTTTCTTCATTGTCACCATCACTGTTACTATGTATAGAAGTGTACTTTAATGTATATGCCCCCCACTTTGTCCATGTACTCAGGATCCAATATCCAGTCTTCATGTATGTGCATATCCCTAACTCCTCTAGTGTTTTTACTTTTGATTTTTACAACCTTGGAGTATTCTTTAGAAAGGAATCCAGTGTCCATTCCTCTTTCAAAAAGAACCATGTAGGAGAGTAACTGCCTTGGATTTATTTTCCTTCCTATTGGTAGCTAAATATATTTTCTGAACATTTTTCTTTTCTTGAATGAGAGGTCTGTCAATGGTTCTGCTTCTAGGAGAGGATTTAACCATTAAGTCTGAACTCTGAGTTGAGCAGAGAGAAAGAACTGCTTAAGCCACACACCCTAAATACCACAGACTGCATTCCCACAGCTCCTCAAGGCCTGGAGCATGATTTCTCAACTGTAGCTCCAGGCAAAACAGTCTCAGAATTATCTGACCCCTGGCATCTGCTGCAGAGCTTCTCCCAGCATGCTTCAGGACAAGTTTTGACCTCTTCAAACCAGCCAACTCCCCAAATAATATCAGCTTCAAAGTATGACTTTCCTTTGCCTAAAAATTTCATTGTTTATCTTAAAATTAAGGAAAATGATCAATTTATTCTCATGCTAGTTGTTGTTCATAAATAACAGCAGCAAAAGGAAAATGAATCCCTATACTCCCCCTCCCACTTCATTTGCAAATGAAACAGAAATCTTTTTCATTATCTTCTTCAAAGAAGAAGGTAAATTATTCCCCTGGTCTATCTCTACATACACTTGACATTTATTTATATTCATATTTATGGATGTACGATATTATTTGAATTTGTGCTTTCTATTTAACATATGCTCCTATTAAATGTATGCCAACTTAAAATGTTTCCTGAGATTTAAGAATTCTCAGTTAAGAAAATTAGATACATAACCAGAATTTTTTTCATATAGATTAGTGGATGCATTGAAGAATAAAATATTAAGAATTGGCTCATATTAAACATTTCAAAAAAAAACTCTTGTGATCTATTTCTATAGTCTAGATTTGAGATTGGCTGAACAGATTTAAGCTAGAATTATAAAGGAATAGTCTAGTCATGCCAGCTGTATACCTGATGGCAATAATAAGACTTTAAGGTTTCAGTCTTATTTGAAGGCATTGTAAGATGTTCTATTCATTTTTCTGTCCTTAGATTTTATTGTCCTGCTTCAAAATTTATGGATACTTTCTTCTAGAAGAAAGCTGCTTGATGGAACAATTTTCAAGTCTAATTACATTTTGCTCATGCTAGCAACAGAATCATTAGTATTCTCATTATTCAGAGCTAATTCATTATCTGATAAGAGCAAATATTCCTCATACTTAACTTTCAATAGTTGATTTTGCTTACTTTTGTTCTCAGTAGGCAGCCCCTCCACTTCCTACAAATGAAAATTCATTCTTTTCCATAAGAGGATATCCACTTTTCTCATTAATCTATGTTGATTACCTTCATCACTGCATCCTAAGATTTTTATTTGTCTGTTACTTTTATTAGTTTAATTAGTTGGTACATGTCCTACAGGGTTTGAACATTTATGATAGTTAATGTATAAAGAAAAGCAAGAGCCAAGTTAACTGAAATGTCAGTAGAATTTAGCCCCCAAAGCTCCTGAAATTGAAAGGATGACACCTATATTGGTTTCATCCCTTTATATTTAAATGAGAACAAAATTAATGTGGCTGACCAATGGCCAGGGATAACTGGGTATACATGAAAGGGAGGCTGGGAATAAAATAGGAATGGTGGGCGAGTGAAGAATGAAGCCAAGACAAAGTTATCTGATCAAAGGTCAAAGTTTAATTTTTAGTTCTGTGTTTATATAGGGAAAACCTAAAGACCCACCCTTTGTTTCAGCTGAATTCTGTTGCTTTGTTTCAGCTGGATTCTGTTGCAAAACAAGTTCAGCAGCTCAGTGGGCAGTCTGTTTCTGCAGGTGGGCAAGGCAGGAGACTTCTACCTAGGTCTGAAGACTCCACCCATGTCAGCAGAAGACTGCCTGTGGCAAAAAAAATTAAGGTCTGATTAGCCTGCTCAGGGCTGGAGGAAGGGCACAAAATCACACTATTATTCACCCATGTACTATGCTGTGACAATTTACAGAACAGTTTTGTAGTTAGATACTTTCTTTAGCCAAAAGAAGATTGAAGACAGAAAAGGAACAGGAATTTCCTGTAAATCTGAAGTACCAGCTTGGAAGCAAGCAGTTCAACTAGACAAATCAATGTCAGTTAGAGTGTCTCCTTTGATGGAGGCTGATCCGCTGACAATAACCTCAATAAAAAAGATGGGCTAATATAACTATGATTAATTCCCTGGACTTCAAATAGACTTACACAACATCAGTACATAAATTTCTAAAACATACATGGGCAATAGCTAAGAAAATCAAAAAAGAAATAATACAATTTTGAGTATGTTAAGGCAAATAAGGGGCTGGAGAGTTATTAAACACACAGATACACATACACATTTCAGGCAGAAGACCTTTGTTAAGATTCATTTTTGTTTTTACTTTGTATGTTTTTGTGTGTGTGTGTATGTGTGTCTTTATCCGCATATTGATGAAAGTCTATCACTTCTCTGCAAGTGCCTATAGGCAGCAGCAGAGGTCTAGGTGATTGTTCTTGTTCTGATAGTGTCTGCAAGCATAGAAGCCAGCTAACTGATACATTCCATCTAGCAAAATCGTCTACCTTGGAATCAAACTTCCCAGTCAGGAAGGAGATGGAGATGAGGTAGAAGGAAATGTGAAATGTTGTGCGAACCCTAGGCTGGAATTGGTACCTGGAAAACATGGAGGTTGCTTCTTTGATCTTTGGAGATAAGAAGTTGAAGAGGCATGGACTAGAACCTTTTAGTGGCAGTCCAGCAACTTGGATCTGGCCTCATTGTCAGCATAATGAGTAAGGGTCCATTTTCTATGATATAATGAATTTTACCATCTCAGCAGGCAATGATTCTGCCTGTGTTTTTAATGTTTCTTTTAAGGTAACTAACCAGAAGTCTATAATTTGCCTGCCTTCTGCTGAATGATAATGATAATAATAATATGATAATAATAATATGATAATAATAATAATAATAATAATAATAATAATAATAATAATAATTACACAAATGTCATATGTGAGTAAGAATGCTGGAAATAATTTAAACTGCTTTGAATGTAGTTCTATAAACCATCACTTTAAAGTTATAAAAGAAAGAAAATTCTGTGCTCCTTTATTGATTTTGCTTCTTGTAAAGGCACATACATATATTCATTAAAGAACAAGTATCTTAACACTACAGACACTTTTTTACCCATTAGGCTTCACTGTGAAGTTACTACATGGCTGTTCTTCATCACAGCCCTCATTGATTCAGTGGACCCTTTAGTGTTCCCCTTATTCCTTTAGCCATGTTACATGAAAGACAAAGGTAGTTGATTAGCCATATTTTGGAGAATAAGGAAGAATGCTTATTATTTTAAGAACTGAGATAGTAAAAGAATACTCAAAAATTGCACATACTGTGAAGTCAGAAGATTAATTTTATATGAAAATTCTACAACTCAAAACTCCAGAGAAAAAATATTGCTTATTACTCAAGGTAGGTAAGACATATAATATGTGATATAAACATAGTGTACAATATCATTGTATAATACTTATGTATAATGCACATTGTAAGGTTCAATTATATATCATAGCAATCATAACATAATTATACAATTTTTAATAAGAGAATTTTTATGCATAAAATCCAAGACATGATGGATTGGTTCCATTACTTTGCAGGGTTGATATGTTTATGAGTAGTATATGTTTGACATAATTATTCAACCTTTTATTTGACAAAAAGCTGAAGAAAAGAGAGGACTTACAGTGAATGGAGAGCAGTTGATATAATTGCACCTGAATGAAATCTGTAAACTGTACTGAAAAAAAAATGTTTTGTATTATCAAGAACTGCTCACTGTACTAATTTTTAATACTGTATTTATAAAATATTTTATAATTTTGATTATTAATCATGCAATAAATGCCAGGACTTATCAGTTGTTTGTAAAGGCAGTTTTCATTCCAGAATGAATGTTTTCAGATTATTTTTTTTTCTTGGTATCTAATTCTAACTTAATTACACTTTGATCAAGAATATTTAAACAAAAGCATTTTCCAAAATGGATTCTCTTATTTCAAAATGATCTTCATAAGCAAGTGAACAAGACAGATTACATTAATCAAATCTAAGGGAGGAAGAAAGGAATTTTCGTTCAAAAGTTGTGTTCCAATCACCACATGTATGCCACAATATGCACGGGTGCACACACATACACATTAATTAAAAAATAAAAACATAAAACCAATAAACGTAACTACATGTAATATAACATATCATATATGCTTGATAGATGACACAAATATACATACATTAAATGAATGTAAGTATATTTAATACAGTACATATTTTAAACAATTGTTTCATATACATGTCATTTGGTATTTGATTTGTTAGTGTTTTTCATTTCTAGTCTTGATAAAATTTTCTTACTTAGATTGCCATTTGGAAATCAGCTTAGGTGAAAAGGGAGCTAGGAAGGGACTGGGGGAGTTGAGGGAATGGAAAACATGACCAAAATAAAATATTTTACATAAAAACGCTTATATATTTATACCAAAATACAAATTTGAGAATTTGTTTTTAAGAAACCATGCTTTTCCTTCCTATTAATGGTCCAGCCATGTTGCGGTAAATCTCCCATTCCAGATTTGTCCCAGCAATGAAAACACACCAGTTAATATGATTACATGCTGTGTTCCTAAATTGGGCAGGTCTATTGCTACACTACCGTCTTCCACAGCTTATGAGACCCCTTAGAACTTGCAGTTTCTCCAGACCATGTGCTTCTGCTCTGCTTTTCTCCTTCTTCCTCCTTCTCTGCATCCTCTCCCTCTTCCATTTTCTCCTTCTGCTCTACCTTCCCTTTTATCTGCCCAATCATCAGCATTTATTTTACAAATTAAGGTGGGGAGCAGGTTTATAGGAAATCACCTGAGTGCTGACTCATTCCTTGTTAGCAACCACTCACAGGAGAAGGGAATTAACATCAAATATAATTAGCCAGAGGGCTATCTACAACACACCCATTACTTTTATATTTCTTGCTATTACTGTGACTGTACCAGACATTACTTGGTAGGTTTATTTGTGCATTTCCCATCTATTCTTCTTACTTAGTTTATACTTTATCTTGAGTTCTTCTGAAGAGTATGAAGCAGTTTTGAGTTCTTTCTGAAAAACTTTATTCCCCTAGAAAAGGTTAATCTTTTAAAATTTTGTGATATCCAGTAAGAATATTTTTTTTACACCATCACCAAATTTAGGAGTCTCTCCTTCATTTTATTATATGTTTCTGATTTTTTTGTTTGTGATCTGTTAAAGTTATACTCACTTATTTAGTTTTAAAATTCAATAATAAATATCCATTTCAATCCACACTCTCTTTGTTTTACTTTTCTTTAGAGTGGCTTTTTGTGACATTTGTCTACTATTGGCCCTATATTCATTTACTATATGGTTATTAGTAATAAGAACTCAAATTTAGAAGGGATCATCTCTTGATTCATTTATTTATAAATTTAATATAATTACATTGCTTTCCCCTTCCTTCTCCTAACTCCAGTCCCTCCCATACCCCACTCCCTTATTACTCCTCAAATTCATGGCTTTAAAAAAAATTGTTGTTGTTTCATATGTACATAAATGTATAAATATCTAAAAATAAAATGTTGAGTTTATTTAGTGTTGTTTGAATGTGTGTCTTCAGACATGACAATTAATATTGCATAACAGGAGCCTTGTCTCTGGGAAGGACACATTCTTCATCTCTTAGCAGTCATTAATTGCCTGTAAGAGTGGGACCCCATCAGGTGTTCCCTTTCCAAGTTAGCAGGTCTATTGGTATTATCATTATCCTGATCTTATTTAAGTAGCCATATTGTCTAAGTATCATGAGTGTAGCTTCCCTGCTAGGTTCCCTAGACCTTATGTAGAGGAGCTGTATTATAGATGTATACTGTGGGACTGGGCAGCATACAATCTATTACTCTTTACATTTTGAGAAGTTGTGGCTTTCTAGAATGATTTATGTATGTTTCAAAGAGAAACTTCTTTAATGAGTGATGTACTACATTTATCTCTGACTATAAGTATTTGGTATGTAGTTAGGATTTATTCTGATTTAGAAAATGATAGTACCAGATTCTCCTCTAAGATCCATAACATCACCAGCACTAAAT
The DNA here is from genome assembly GCA_902729485.2 of Mus minutoides. Taxonomy (NCBI): domain Eukaryota; kingdom Metazoa; phylum Chordata; class Mammalia; order Rodentia; family Muridae; genus Mus; species Mus minutoides. Next base: position 11,402 of record LR751147.1, on the reverse strand, counting down.
TGATAACTAGATTTCTAGTACCAACTATGATTTCTTACATGATAAATTGTATAAGAACATATTTAATGTCCCTAAATAATATTTAGGGATTGCTTGACGTTATGGTTTCAGTGTGAATGGTCCTCATGAGTCATACATTTGAATACTTGGTCTTCATTTTGTAGATGTGCTTGAAAACTTTTAAATGTGTGGCCTTTTAGGAGGATGTGTATCCTTGGGGGCTTGGTTTTGATTTCAAAAGCCCATGCTTGTTCAGTTAGCTCTCTCTGTCTTACGCTTATGGGTCAAATATAAGTGTAAGACCCAAATGAATTTATTTTTCTTGAGATGCCTTTGTCTCGGTACCTCATCACAGGAAGAGAAAAGTCACTAAGAACTTGTTGTGCTGGTCTTTGTTGTGATGGTCTTTGTTGTCATGTTGCTTCCCTCCCTTGGCAGCTTGCACAGCAATTTTTGGTACTATGACAGCTAGTTCTTTGGGAGGAAGGTTTTGGGTCAGACCAGCTGGAGTCCTCTAAGTCCTGTGTATGTAATGGATGGTGTCTTTAGCAATAAAGGCTTACTTTCAAATTTCAGTAGGAAACCATGCATTTTCTTTACATTAAGCACAACTTTTTTTTCTTTTACTCCCCTAGCCTTCATGTCCAAAATGAAGTTTCAAGAGCACCAACTTTCTGAGACAAAGGGCACCCAAGCCACCTACTAAGTATGATCAATCTACATGACATCCCATTTCTTCTTCATTTGATATATCAAGCAGTATCAGCTCAGGTGGATTAGTAAATATTGTGACCAGGAAAGCTACAGTGTACTACTTTTTAAAAGAATCCAATTTCAGTTCCCGAAAGTGCTCATCTCAGACTGCAAAGAACTTTCTATGATCTAAGCTCCAGAGGATATGATACCTCTGACCTCCATAGAAGCTAAGCTAATATGTAAATATGGCTACATATAAATACAGAAACACATGTGAATTAAAATAGGAAAAAAAGGCCTTTTAAATGATTGTTGTTGCTATCATTGATACTACTGTTTTAATTTGTGCTTACTGGTTATTTTCAATGGGACAGGTGTTCAGGATATTAGACTTTGTCATTTTAAAATGAATGTGAAAGAGAGTTAAATAGTTTTAAAAAAGAGAATCATGCCATGTGTAATAGTGCATGCCTTTAATCCTGACAATTAGAAGGCAGACACAGGAAGATCTGTATGAGTTTTAGGTCAGAGTAGTCTATCCTGTGAGACCCTATCTAAAAGAAACAAACAAACAAACAAACAAACAAAAAACCGGGTAAAAATATAATCAATACAGACCATATACAAGTATTTAGGCTGTAGCCAATTACCCACAGCATGTACTCCCTTGTGTAGTCTTTTCATGGAGGTCTAAATGTGTGGCTTGGGACTCTTAACAAGACCCTTGGGGGTACAGGGATAAGATTGAGAGTCAATGACAGTGACTCTGGGAGTCAGGCAATTATGAAAATTAGACTTTTTATTGCAGGAACTGGGGAAAATTTTATACACCCCTCCCAGAATCTAACTTGCTTCAAGTAGCCAGATGTGGCAATGTATCTTTTTCATTAGCTTGCTCCATTGCTTGATCAAACAGTTTCTAGTCAGGCCAGCAGATTCCCAGTTGACTGGGAATGAAATACCATCAGCACATGAGCTAAGATTGCTCCTGGGCCTGCTTGGCTAAGTTCCTTCTATACAAATGTCTTTGAAACGTTCTAGCACTCAGTTTGAAAGGAATTGCAGATATTCTTATGGATTACTTGCATTTCAAAATGTTTTTAAACCTTGAAGAAAATAGACCTTTTAAATCTATGAGGACTCTTTTACTGTCCTTCACCCTAATAATTTTCTAGCTCTGATGTTTCTTGTATGTTCAAAAAAATACTGGATCTATATATTATTAAGAGTCTTTAAATATTCAATTAACTTTAATGTATTTCATGCATTTATGGCCTTAAAGAGCCATAATACTGAAAATTTTGATGATAATATTTCTTAGAAGTATTATTTCTAGGAAAAGAAAAAAGAGAAAGAAAGAAGAAAAAGAAGAAGAAGGAGAAAGAGAAGGAGAAGAAGACAAAGAAGAAGAGAACTTGATTTAAATTCATTTTTTGTATGTTGCAGTAAATTGCTGTGCTTAAAGATTAAACACAATATACAACATGTAAATGCACTAGTGAACATAGGTGGAGGAAGAAGCTAAAACTGATTCCTGAATTGTTTGTGTTTGACAGTTTCCTTCTATTTGGCATCACGACATAGAATAGCAATGGCTGTAAGTACATGCTGTGAATATTTGATCCTAAGAACTTACAGTATTATTGAGACCATAGAAACAAAAAAAGCAAATTACTTCCAACAGAACATTGTGTGCTTTCTCCAGGCCAATTAACACAGGTGACTACAGCAGCTGTGATTCACCAGTATCATTTGCTATATATAGAGAAAAGCTAAACCATTTTTGAGGAGTCTTAAGAAGATTTGCAGTAACTGGATTTAGACTGGACTACTATAATCACCAATAGTGATACTGTGTCACTTGAACCAATTTAGAAAAAGACCATGTCCTGCATTTCTAGAAATGTGTAACACGATCAGAAAGGATGTATACTAAGTCCAACACAAAACAAACATTTTTAGTCTGACGGCTCGAAGTTGTTTTTAGTTAAACAGAAAAGGAAAAAAAATTGAGAGCTGAAGGGAATTTTCAGGGAACTAGTTTGGTATACTGTGCTTGAAATTTGTAGGTCTTACTCAGAGATCTTTGGCACTAGATCAAGGAGAGTGTCCACTCACTTTCCTCATAACTAGAGAGTACATTGAGGAATAGTGAGAATGAAGTTTTGAGAGACTTCTCAAAACTTCATGGGTGATTTACTATTCTAACTACCTCTCTTCTCAATTTGAAGCAATGATTCTTAAAGTCATTCTATGTTTATTCAGGAGAGGCAAGAAGGAAGTGAGTTAGGAGGTAAAACAATAATCGGAGGGCTAGCTATGCCTCACTGTTTAAAAGTTGTTGAAGTTCCTTTCGAAGCACCCATTTCTGGGGGCTCATGACTACCTGCAATTCTAGAATCAGGGCTTAGGCTAAGACCTACATTCATGAACACAAACCCCCCATACAAAGGCACACATACAGATAAATAAAAAATAAAACATTAAAAACACAACTTGTGGAGATTTTCTAATTCCTTTATTTAAACAAATAAGTTTAAGTAATGGGTGTATTTCTAATCTCAGCACTAAAAACACAAAGGCAAATGGATAACTGAGTTTGAGGCCAGACTAAGGGTAGAGAAAAGAAGGAAGGGAAGAATAGAAAGAGGAAGGAGAAAGGAAGGAAGGGAGGGAGAGAAGGGGAATACTGTTTGTTCACCTAGAAAGTTACAGAATCAGTATTTCCTGATATTTTAGCTAATATTTTATTATTAAACAAATAGAGGAGAATAAATGTTTGTATTTTTAAAGAAATATTTGTGGAATGATTTTAATATGTATCTTTTAATATGTATTGGGGGAATGATCTTTGTCATATGTGTAAATTGTATGAATTTGTGAGAGTCTCCTCCATTAGTACTCCACCATATAATTATTTTTCTCAATAAGAGATGATTTGAGTCGCTGAGCCTCAGGAGCCATTGGTAAGGTGCCTGTATGTCTGAGTCTGTATCTGCATTTTACATATCTTATATTAGATGAACAATTTTTTATAGTTTATTAAGTTCTCGATCAATAAAAATGCTCAATAAGAATGTTAGATAAATGTGGAAATCAAGAAATTAGAGAAAATGTGGACATTTACTTTAAAAACAAATAATTATTCAGTTGTATGTAGAAAGAATAACAGTAGTGTATCGAGTGAAGTTCAATTTAATAAAAACAAAGGCAATGATGCCCTCAGTAAAAATGAATTAACAACAATTTATGGAAAATATGGGGCCGTTTGAAATTTCACGTATCTCTTCCCTTTTTACTGAAATAAAGTGTCATGCTAGTAAGTAAACTGTATTCATATATATTCTCTTTATTTGTTGATTAAAAATAATTTACCATCAATATAATTAAAATATTTAATATAATAATTTAACTATTTTATGAACATGATTAATATACACTATTAACACAATAGTGTGATTCTTATAATTAATATATTAATACAATTATTTGTTTCAGCTTGTCTGAATGTATTAATGTCTTTAAACACAAGAGATTTATCTCTTCTAAATACTTAAGAATACTATACTGTACATTATTCTCTAAGTTTATCATAAATATATTACATGTCTACATTAAAACAAATCCATAATTCTGTTCCATGTATTTATTAGGAACCTAATTGCCATTGGTTTAAGAATGAGTGAATCTTTCAACTCAGCCAATTGCTGTGCATATCTTGGTGAATGAAGCTTACTGGTTGAGTGCTGTAGCCACTATCAACTGAGAGACCAAACATTGTCCAAGTGAGTATTTGTCATTAGTAAGACACAGAGCTGGGTATCCATGATAGCTAAGTTATGAAAACCTTCTTTCTGTTCTTTTTATTTAATCTACACTATGCTTACATACTCAGCAAAACAAAAGCAGGTCTTATCACTCATACCTGAGGTCATTTTCCATGTACTTACTGAGATTTAGCAACCTGAATTTGTCTACATTTTCCCTATATCCTGCCCATTGTCTAACACCTCCACAGTAGTCTTCCATAGCAGACAGGTCCAGCCCTGCCAGGCCTCATTTAAAAAAAAACATTGTTTTAAAAATTAAAATATTTTTATGTGTATTGCCAACATGTCTATGAACATCACATGCCTAAGATCTGGTGGCAGCAAGAAGAGAGAATTAGGATTCTTCAAACTGGAGTTATAGATGTTTGTGCATTACCATATATGGTTCTTGAAATCAAAACTGGATTCTCTGCAAGATCAGGCATTTCCTTTTAACTATTGAGCCTTTCCTCCAGCCTTTGCCAAGATTACACTGAATTTGGTAAAGTATCAGAGAAAATTTTGTTATGAATTTAAGAAATTATATCATGGGCCCCCATGAGCCACACAGATGGACCCTAGGCCAGGAGTAAAGCAAAGAATTCCACTAGTCTGGTACAATTGCTTCCGGACAGTGGGATAGTATGAGATGACCACCAGTCCTACTCAGTGCAGGCCTGGAAGGGCAGACCACACCTAAGATGACCCATGCAAGTTGTCATACTACACAGGCATAATAGCACTAAGATCACTCCTGAGATGACCCAAGACACTCAGATGTCTCAGGCAAAACTAAGATGAGCAAGTAAGTAGTATAGAAATGGTAAGAGAGAGAGAGAGAGAGAGAGAGAGAGAGAGAGAGGTGGGCACAATGAAGCAAGGCAGAAATGACAACTAGAGGGTAGTAAGGTAGAGCCTGAAGTGAGTAGGCAGTGATGCCACCTGAGAGAATGCTGGGGTTCTGGACTGGACTGGACTGGACTGGACTGAGACTAGGGGACATCTCTGGGTCCATAGCCCTACAGCATCAGAGGTCTGTTCCCACCAAAGCCCAGGCAGAAGTCTCTGGTCTGCTACCTGGGGGCATGTTGGTGTCTGGGGATTGTGTAAAAATAGTCCCACCTCTCACCTGGGCATAGTGGCATAGATATCCCTGGGCTTGTAAGAGCTGTAAAGGTGACCCTGCCCCTAGCCAGGTTCAGTATTCAGAAGAGTATGGGCCCTATACATTGCCCAGCATCACAGTAGAGCTAATCCTGGCTGTGGGAGTTATGGATGAGTTGACCTCAAGGGTGTGAGTGTGGACTAGCTTATCCTGCCACTTGTCTTCTGTGTGATGTCATGAACAAGGAAAAGATATCTTGCTTCCCCCTCATCCCTTGCCTCCCCATAGCAGACAGAAAACCTGGCTCTGGAGTCAGGAGAATAGGAAATGCCATAGACAGTAGGGAGAGGGAATTTATAGAGCCCACCTCCAGCAGGAAGACAGGGCATCAAATGGGGGAGGAGGCATTGCCATCCCTCAGTCAAAACTCTCACCCATAATTGTTCCTGTCTGAAAAAATTACAGTGATGGCAATGGAGAGGAGCCTGAGGAAAAGAAGGTCCATTGACAGGCCAAAAGTGGGATCCAACTCAAGGGGAGGTCCCAAGGCCTGACACTACTACTGAGGCAATGGAGTACTCACAAAAAGAGATCTATCATGACTGTCCTTCAAAAGACCCAACAATCAACTGAAAGAGTCAGATGCAGATATTTGCACCCAACCAATGGACAGAAGTTGCTGAACCCTGTGGATGAATTAGGGAAAGGCTGAAAGAAGCTTAGAAGGAGAGTTACCCTGCAGAAGGACTAGCAGTCTCATTTAATCTGGACCCCTGAGATCTCTCAAACACTAGATCACCAACCAGGCAGCGTACACCAGCTGATATGAGGCCCCCAACACATATACAGTGAAGACTGCCAGTTATGTGTTCAATCAGAGAGGATTCACCTAACCCTCAAGAGACTGGAAGCCTTAGGGATTTTAGAGGGCTGGTTGGGTGGGGGATGGGAACATACTTATGGAGACAGAGGTGCTGGGATGAGGTATGGGATTTGGAACAGTCAGAGGGTATACAGGGGTGGGGAAGGCAGATAAAATCTGGAGTGAGAAAGAAAGAAAGAAAGAAAGAAAGAAAGAAAGAAAGAAAGAAAGAAAGAAAGAAAGAAAGAAAGAAAGAAAGAGAAAAAAAGAGATGGTAAAATGTTTTATGTAAATTATATAAACATGCCCAATATCCTTCCCCAAGATTTGTGTTTGTCTATTAATATTAACACATTCGATTATTTCTTTTTTCATTGCTTTCATGTAGAATTTTTTTTAGAACAAATGATTTTTTCATTTGAAACTATCTTTATTTTAGAGACTTAAAAATATTGTGGCTTGGGTGGTTTTATTGAATATACCAAAGGGAACAGTAACTACAATAAAAAAATATATGTTTTTAATCGATAGAAGACTTTCCTCCCTTGCTTTTGATGAAGCTGCAATGTGTCATGGCAAAAGTCTTATTTCAAACAACATGAAAGTTATTGTGTCCCAAATTAGGCAAAAATACAGAAGATGTAAAACTTACTGATACAGAAATAGGTCAGTGCTGTCCATTTTTAGATTCATGAAAATATCTCCTATAAGTATTCAGAGGAGATAAGGGGCAGTGTGAATATTTATGTATTCTACCCTATAATTTTTAGCCTTTTAAAGTAAACATTTTTCTAATATCATGAGCCATGAAAGACAATATAGAGATAAGAGTCATATATGTCTATATCTGCACAATACTCACAGTGACATCATTTTATGGCTGTTCATACATAACTGGAAGTGTTAGTTCTCATTTTATGTATATATTTATGCTTTCATTTCATTCTAACCTTGCTGCACTAAAGGGCAAGTAAGAAAGGTAGTGATGGGAAGTTAATATTTTAGTGGAGTTTAATTCTCAAAACTAATTTTGCACTAGATATTTTTAAAATATGTTTTATCGAAATATCATAATTACATAATTACATTCTTTCCCTCTTACACCTGCCACCCAATTCCGGATAACACCCTACAAATCCTTTCCTGTCCCCCACTTTCAATTTGGTAGCCTGTTTTTCTTTTTTTTTTTTTCTTGATTAGTATTGTTAAACACACACGCATCACGCATGCATGCATGCACAGACAAACATAGAGATAACAAACACACACACACACAGTGTATGCACCAATAATATTAATGAAAATTGGTGAGTCTGCTTTTGGTGGTGGTGTGTTTCAAGGATGACAAATCCAGTTTGGACAGCTTTATCTTTAGGACAGGGTAATTCTTCTCCAAGCAATCATTGGTAACCTGTAGTTCTTTGTCTCAGAGAGGAAACTCTTGAAAATATTTCACCTTTCATATTAGCATGGCTAATGATATTGCTACTGTTTCAATTTCAATTATGTGGCTATTTCTAGAAAAGACAGTTTCCCAACAGAGTCACGACTGTCTGGTTCTTAAAATCTGTCCCTTTTCCCATGGTATTCTTTGAGACAAAAATGCAGGAGCTGTGATGTAGATGTATTAATCAGGGCTGGGTTCCACATGATCTGTTGACCTATGCATTTTGTCCAGTTGAGCTTCCCTCTTATGGTATTCTTTTCTGTTCAATGAAGCTTTTTTGAGGGGTGGTAACTAAAGTTATCTGTGAGGAAAAAAAATTCAAATTTAATAAGGAATTATACCAGCCCTGTGAGGTAGCAGTTGTATAATTTTTTTTCTAAGTTTCACTGGCTCTAGAATGCTGGCTATGTTTCCAATACTGGGAGTAACTTCTTTTTGATTGACTTGGCCTTGGTTCCAGTTAGACAGCTGTTGCTTTCCACAGTCCATAAGTATCTCATACTGTACATGCTTCTATGCATATCTTCCTATACTGGTCATTGTTGTCACGCAGGTGGGGCTCTTTCCTTGCTTCATTCCCTTGGCAGCTGGCATAGTACTTCCTAGAGCCATGGAAGCCAGATGGCAAGAAAGAGGTTTGCAAGTCACATTCAGCTAGAGTCCTCTGACTACTGTGTCTTCCACAATAGATGGCCAACTCAACCCCTTAGAGGTAACAGAGGGCTGTTTTAATTATCTCTATTGTTCTAAGAGGCTGTTAGACAGCTTTGACCAGCCCTTTGAAAGGGAATTTATTTTACATAGTATGAAGATTTTTGTTAGCCTGTATGTGTAGAGTACTGTCATGTCAAAAATCTTTACACAATATATATATATATATATATATATATATATATATATATATATATATATATATATATATATATATATATTGTGTGTGTGTTATATATATTTTTATATGTGTGTGTATCTCTCTCTCTCTCTCTCTCTCTCTCTCTCTCTCTCTCTCTCTCTCTCTCTCTCTCTCTCTCTCTCTCTCTCTCTCTCTCTATATATATATATATATATATACTAAGATAAACAAAAGAGTAAAATAAACAAAAGATTATATATGATTACATATATAATCTTTTGTTTACTTTTAGTGTATGTTTAGGTAAATATAAAGTACTATGTTCCTTTGAGTCTTTATCAACCTTGGTGTTAGTTGTCTCCTATCCTTCTTCTGTAATGACTCACCCTCCCTCCACACAGTTTGATATACCTTCATTATTATGTGGTTTCCCACTTCTTATCATATGACTTATATAAGTGAAGAAGAAACCCACAGAGTACGGTTCAGTCTTTGCCAGCTATACTTCTGACAGAGCATTAATATCCAGAATTAAAAACAAGAGCCAAACCACCCCCCCCTCCAAAAAAAAAAAATAAGAAGAAACAAGGAGTCAAGGAAAAAAATGACCCAAATCAAAAGGTAGCAAAGGAGTCTGGAATGGAACTTCTTCATTGTCAATTTGAGTATATCTGAAAATAAAATAACCCTCATGTAGTTGGATATACCTGTGAGGAATTGTTAGATAATTGGATACTTTAAGGTAGTAAGACTCACCTATAGTAAGTTTATTTATTGGTTTGTTTTTGTTGTTGTTGTTGCTGTTGTTGTTACAGTTTTCAGTTGAGGTATGTGTAAACCTTGCAGGACCATAGCTAGCTGGACAATGACTGAATTACTTCATTTATGATAAAAATGTCTTGTAACATTTTTAAAGAAAAAAAAGTCATATGAAAAGTGAATGTAAAATAAGAATACAAAATCAATGTCATACATATCTCTCAAAGCTAACAAAAATGTAATATGTGATAATATATCACATATTATACATAAAAGAAACCAGAAGTAGGTGATTAGTAATTAATACATTTCATTGTATTTTAACTACAAAAATTACATTTTTGTTTAGAAAGTTTTAAATTTAAATAAATAGAAACATTGGAAATTAAAATTAGTTTGTATATATCTCTAAGCCAATTTTATGTTCAAACAATATAATTAGTAACTGTTGAATTATAAAAATAAGTTATTGTTATATCAAAAGATTATTCTTTTCTTGAAATATATTAAATTTAAAATATTATAAATATATTATATATGTAATATATATATAATAAAAATACTCACAAATGTAGCAATCAATATTCAGCATGTTGCCAACTTAAATAAATGTGACTATATCTTAACTAGAACAAGTTAAGATATACAAGCATAATTAATTCATGAATGAAAAATTTACATGCACATATACATTAAATACATCTACATATACAATATTAACACATACAAATTATATATGCATATACATATATGTTTCCAGAATCACAAACTTTAACACAGGTGAGGTAAGAAAAGTGATAGTGATTCTTTGTCAATGTGTGTCATTACACATCTTATTTATAGTTATGATATTTGAGAAAAAGATATGACCTTATAATTGGCTTTTATTTTCTGTACTTACATGATTCTATAGCTGAAACTTAAACAACATTTCTCAAAATGGCTGCTTCATTGGCAGTGAGGCTTACAGAATTTCTATATTTAAGTACTTACACATGGTCATTTTTTAAGTCCTGTGAAAGAGAAATGCAGATGCTTCTTATAAGAATACTTAGGCTTATGAGTATATGTAGTAAGAAATGTCAGCTTTGAAAGTGTGGTTATGGTCTGAGGCTGAACTCTAAGAATTGCCCCTTGACAATTTGGGGTTTCTAAGTTCTGGTGGCTGTTTGCCAGGAAGTGCTCAAACTATAGCAGTGTTCTTTCACAGAACTGATTTGTATTTTTAGTTCAGGTCCTAGAATTTGCTAAAAGAGAAACAGCAAAGTCTGTAGGAGTACTTGCCCTTTCAGGTTTACAGATGCTTGATTTTGTTCTCTGTTTTATGTCACATAAGAAAATGTGCTTGTCTGGAATGCTGATATTCTTGGCCTATCACAGCCATGACATTCTGTTTTCCAAGTTCATGATTTTTCAGAATTGAAGAGAAGAGAATCAAAAAATGAATGAGATGAATCAGTATAGTATTTTGATATCTACTGTTCCTGTAAGTCAAATACTTAATTGGAATGGTCCTTTTATGCTTTGTTTTAAGCTCTAACTCGTCTCTCTGGCAGTTAGTTTTGTAGTATTTTACTACTGTCTATATTATGGCTACCAGTCTTGATTTTCTTACTTCCACATATTTTTAACTCAAGCCATTTCCCAGAGTGGGACGTTTAATGTGTTTGATTTTTTTTTTGTACCTTTCTTATAGATAGGCATATAGGTAGAAAATTAAATAAATGATAAATTATAATTACATTGGTAGATAGAAAATGGGATTGATTGATAGATCATAGACAATTATACAAATATATGACAGAGATGTTTATATAGATAGATATACCAGCACATATGTGTACATTAGGGCTGCAGATATTATGTAATTT